>OMNZ01061106.1:3764-14559 GCA_900303255.1 Lesueurigobius sanzi | reverse complement strand
AAACGGTTCTTTTTAACTGTGCATATGTCACTGAAAGTATTTTATCTGCCTCTTCACTTTTAATGTCACTTTTAATGTAATTAGTCAATGATTATATTTGTTTTATTGATTGATTTTATCTGCTTTCTTGTAATTTTATGAAATTGTGAAGCACTTTGAATTGCCTTGTGTATGAATTGTGCTCTACAAATAAATTTGCCTTGCCTTGCCTTGCAAGATGTATTCCCGCTAGATTTGTGATTTCACAAACTCGGGGAAATACAAAGACCCCAATCACTTACGATTGGCTCGACTCAGCTATTGACGTGCCTGCATTGGGGTTTAAGATAAGATAAGATAGTTTTATTGATCTCACAATGGAGAAATTTACTTGTCACAACAGCTCTTAGGACAGGATCACACAGGGGGGTGCACAAAGTCAGGAAAAGTGTCATCAGAGAAGCAAAACAACAGGTAATAGTAATAATAGTAATAATAATAAAATAAAGAATAAAGATAGAAATGTCTCTTAGCGTCTCTCTGTAAATAAACTATACAAACATCTCTTATGCACTAAATAGATTAAAAAATAAACTCTATGTCGGGACACGTTGGCCTGACGTCGCGCCAAATGCCCTGCCGAAGAATAACAAACATTGCTGCGTCTGAGGGCTTACTTTTTGATGCCACAATTGACTCTGTTTTAGCTGAAATGCTACTATTTCTGCTTTGAAAAGGGAAAAGCAAAGACATTTGTGCTTTTCTCCGACTGGATTCAGCAAAAGTACGGTAGGCGGGTACTAACGGGCGTCTCACCCAATTATCTTGATGTATTGCTGTGACGGCCCGCCCTTTCACGAGTGGATTGGACGAGAGCCATCCCAGATTGATAATGTGTAGAACTCAGAGAATGTGTAGCAGTCAAATCAGAGTCCTACACAATCTGGCACACACCAGGTTAGCATTATAATGGGGCCCTCACAACAATTTCAATCAGGATAAATACTGTATGTAATTCTAATAAATGAAACCATTCACCTGAAATCCTAATCCATCTACCAATTAGAAACATAGAAACATAAAAAAATTATTAAATTAATGGAAAAAAAAATATTATTATTAAACTAAATATTATATAAAAACAGTATTAATTTATTTGAAAGAAGAATGTTGTTGATGTATTTTCTTAATTTAAGTGTAAAAACTGACCTCACTGGCAAATTTCTTAACATGAGTTACTCAAATCGAGGGCAAATACTCAGAAATTGTACTTATTTCTAGATTTCTTTTTGCAGTGTACTAGTTTAGTTTAGTCTTTATTGAAGGGACAGTGCACAGAGGCATTAAGCTCAAAGACAGATACTGTATGTTCTGCACCAGATTATAGCTAAACAGCTAGTTTCCCTCTGCAGTCCCTGGTTACATGAATAACATTCAGTAACATGTAAAGTACAAGTAAAAACTAAAATTATATACATACAATTGCATACAATGAAACAAACAGTCAGATGCCAATAATCTTGAGGGTGCAAACATTTTAAAATGAGGTTGCAAGGCACCCTTTTGCACCCCTGTGTTAGTCACTATCCCAATGCACTTGACTGGAATTATATTTTCTGTCAAGACTTTTCTAACTTGCCAAAGGTGAGAAAAACTTCAGCATTTAGGGATGTGAGTGCACTGAGCCGCTGCCTGTACTGACCAAACTACCTCCAACACCCGCAATCCCCCGCGACAAGACGTCCTGAGGCAAAATGGCTCCTTTCCAGGTGCACAAATGAGGGGAAGTGATGAGCAGACGGCGCAGTGCAGCTCAGTCTGGTCAGAGTTTGAGAGAGACAGTGACTTTGTGCCTCCAGAGCATTTTCATGTATAAAATGTAATAGATAAATGGTTTACGGTATTGACTGGGAAGAATCAACTCATCAATTTTTAGATTTTGGGCCACAAACTTTCACCAGGAAACAAATAAATGACCTAATCTTCATGATAAGGAGTCTAGTTAATCCTCCATAGAACTATATGGGAAATTGTAACTTCAATGACCATTTTCTCAAGACGCATCTTTCTCATTGTGGCAATAACATCTCCACTTTAGTAGCTCCTACTTGCCAGTCGTGCTTAACAATATTCTGAAGGTTTGCTCAGAGGGATTTTTCAATATTTAATTCCTAACCTGAATGAGTGAGTTTCTGAACCCCCAACAACTATGCAAAATTAGAATTTTTACAGATTTATTCACTACCTATTCACCACTTATTCAAAAACTAAGCAAAAAAAGAGGCTCTATCCATTATTTAGATTCCGGTGCCAAAAATATAGGCAATTTGTATGTATCAAATACCTTTTATATGGAAAGGTAAAATGACTTGCAATACATGTTTTTCTCATTGATGCAAACGTTTATGGATATTACTGACATAAATTATGTCACTCAATTTACATTTTTCCCAATTAAAAGTTGTAATAAATTGTAATGAATGTGGATGCAAACTTATTTTCAGTTTGAAGACTTCCACTGAGCCTCAAAGCCTTCCAGAGCTCAAAACTATGGAAGATTTGGCAAAAGGTTATGCATACAGCGGCCTCCCGAACAGATTATAAACTATATCACTTGACGAAAAGGATAGATCCAAGCAGCAATCAACGCACTTAGATGGGTATCAAAAGATAAAGGCGGCCAATGCCAATATAGGTCAGCATCTCTGCCTCCACCGCAGCAGCGCAGGTTCTGTTTGAGCGGACTGACCTTTTGAGCGGCTTGGCTCCTGGATCGGCCTCAAAGCGCTGTCCTAATTAACTCGGGCAGGCGACGAACATGATCACTGATGAGCTATAACAAGAGCGCCATGAACTCTGCGAGCTTCCGACGCAAAGAGCAACCTTCAGCCGCGGCCGGGGATATCACAGAGAGCGCTATTTTCAAAGCGGCGGCCGGCATTCACCTCGGCCCGGAAAAAGAAAGTTTCACCGAGGTCTGTTTCCCGTACTTTATTGTCCGGAAATGTCTTTGTTTGAGATGTGCAGTTCAGAGAGGGAAGATATTGAAGTAGCCCAAAATAGGTGTGTAACAAAAGAATGTTGTCTGATATCTTTGTCTGAGGTGTACAGTTCAGAGAGGGTAGATATTGAAGTAACCCAAATTATAAAAGAATGTTGGCTGATAGTGGTGGAGTGTCCTTGCCTCAAGTGGAGGAGTTGAAGTATCTCGGGGTGATGTTCACGATTGAGGGACGGTGGGATTGACAGACGGATCGGTGCAGTGTCTGCAGTGATGCGGTCGATGTATCGGACTGTTGTGGTGAAGAAGGAGTTGAGTGGAAAGACAAAACTCTGGATTTACCGGTCGATCTACGCTCACCTATGGTCATGAGATTTGGGTCCGAAAGGATAAGATCTTGGATACAAGTGACTGAAATGAGTTTCCTCCACAGGGTGGCTGGGCGCACCCTTACGGCCAAATTCCACATCCTCCGCTGCGCACCGCTCTGCCACGACCCTCTGCGTCATGAAATCATAAATCATAAAACTACGGCCCCAGAGCACATGGCTAATTAGTTGGATGATGTAATTTTTAAGATGAAAGAGAGGCCTTTGATCCTGTCAGTCCTCAGCCAGGGAAGCAATATATGGAATTGCTGTATGGGCAACATGGGTACTGGCTGAGCATGGGCTTTACCTGGGAAAATTTAGAGGGGCCCAAAAGGGATTGTTAACCATGGCTGAAACACTTTTTAAAAATGATTAAGATCCAGTGACTACCCTGAGAAACTTGTGATATTTAGCGCCAGGCTAAATATCACAATTGAATATTTAGCCTGGGAAACAACCGTTCATTTTCTCGTAGCCGTTTATTGGCCGCTACGAATGTGCATCATATACGTGACCACAGCCAATGTATCGAGTCCCAATGACGTATGTTGAGCGACAGAAAGCTTGTGCTTGTCGGAAGCAAAGCTAAAACATCTTTCTTCATAATAAAATATTGTAAAGCCAAACGCTGTTCTTTTCGATTTAATGTGTTTAGAACACAATCTAACGCTTGACCGAAAGATAGCTTCACATTTGCTGCGGCCATGTTGGATCCGTACACAAAAACTACAACTTCTGCGTCAGTAGTTTCTTTACGCGTCATTGGCTTGCCGTTCTTCCCCGTGCCGCGATTGGTCCCTAGATTCATGCGAAGATTTCGGTCTTCCTTTCCAGGCTGTCTCGCAGTTTGAATTGAAATTCGAGCGCGAGCAGCCTGGGTATTCCCAGGCTAACCCTGAATGCCACTGGTTGTGATTATGTTATTGAATTTTATTGACATTTGAGATGGCAGACAGGCTTCAATACTCTCAATTCAATCAATATTTTTTTCTTTTTCCTTCCTTACAAGAATGTAACACAATGTGCCTTACATTACTGTTTCTAGAAGTTTCTTCTACAACAGACAAATAGGTCAGCGATGTGTTATTCATTACCGTAACATGTTTTCATGGCCAATGCTGCCATCTTCTTCAGAAGTGTTAGGGGATGTTAGGTGAGGGATGCACCGATCCGATACAGGTAGACCTATCAGATATCCGTAATTATTACACCAATACCGTAATAATTACAATATTGGGTATAGATTCCAAATATCCGATACTGAACCGATACTTTCACTCACTTAATATAAGTGAATATGGACATGCTGTATGTCATTGTTTTACACTCTGTAATAGCACTAGCAAGAGATCGCTGCCCTAAAGTTAGCAGCAGTTGCTAATGCTAGCTTCATCCAGTCAAGGCTGCGACAGAAGCTATGACAGAGTCACGCCTAAAGTAGTGAAATAGACAAATATTGTGTTTGCACTAGTGTTTGCATTTTAGTTTGAGAAATACTGACACTGATATAATATATTTATAAAGCATTAATGATTAGATCAGTGGTTCTCAACCTTTTTTAGTCGCGACCCCCAATATGATGACTGCTGGTGTTTTGCGACTCCCACAGCACACGTTTTCCATTCACATTACACAGAAAACATGGCTTCAACATGATACGGCGACCCCCTGAAATTATCTCCAGGTTGTGAACCACTGGATTAGATCACTGTATGTTGGAAGTTGTCACTTTTTCAATTTTTCACTGCAAATTCACTGCAGTTTCTTTGAATAAACAACAAATATGTCTCTACAAACCTACTTTTGTGAAAATCTTACAGTATCGGTTGGTATTGGTAGATATTCATAAGTATTGGTATCGAGTCGGTGCATCACTATAGGTGACGTCTTATATCAGCAGATGGCAGGATTGGCCATCGGAACATGTTCAGATAAATGAATAACACATCACTTACCTATTTGTTTGAAATAAAAGAAACCTAAACAGTAAAGTAACTAGAAGACAAGATGAACACCATTCAGAAAAAAGTGTCTTACAACATAGAATCCCCTTCACCTAGCCAACCCCACAACACCCACAAGTATTCACCCATATAACACAAATATGTTTCCCCTTCACCCACCCAACCCCTTGACGCCCACAAGGATTCATTACAGGAGTTTAACACTTTCAGATCCACCATCTCATTTCTGTGAGTGAACACAATCTAATGCAAACTTACCTTTGGCGCAATCTTCTTGTCTGCCTTTGAAAGTGGAACACAACATTTAATACAATATTTGATGACCAAGAAGGGGCGAGCAAATAATACCTCGATATTTTAGGGCAGTGGTTCCCAACCTTGTTTGTCTTGCTTACCCCTGGGGCCTTTTATTTATACTCCAAGTGCCCTCTTCCTTGATGGCTTTGATGATTATTCAAAATAAGATTGATTTGATCTTCGACATTTTTGCAAACCGTCAAAATGAATACTTGTTGTAGTCTTGAATAAACTACAAGTCCCACAAAAAAAACACTATTATACCATATTTTGAGAGATTACACACAAAGTGTATTGAATTTATATTTTAGCAAAGGTTTTTGTAGCTCTTTGTTGATTTCTTGACTTTGAAGATATACCCGATATTGTAGATTTGCACATTTTCAGCAACAACAATTTCAATATTATCTTGTAGACGATATATAGCCCACCTCTATGACCAAGCTGTCAAGTATGTGTGACTTTACACAAACGGTAAACATGAAGCCTCTATTGATCACCACACGTTTCCTGGCTCAAATCATGCGAACATCGTTGATCTCCACGTCCCCTTATCCACCCACCGTTGTGACCCGTGCGTCCCCCTGCTCCCTGTGTTTACCGGGCCCTGTCAAAAGTGCCTCCCTCCACTGTATCCTTTATCATCAGTAAACAAAAGCGCCACAGAGGCAGCAGCTCCTTCGGGTGTCAATAGGTCCTCCGACTGAGACGGATGAGCCGCAGATGACTTTGAATAACAACTGCCCCCTTAAGCTGTGTGACAATAAGCGGAGGTCACGGGGGTGGGACAAAAGCTAATGTTTACACTTCCTTCAAGAGCTGGAGAAACTCAAAATGAATACAGATTTTTTTGTTTTTAAACAGCACAAGCAGGTCCTACGGCATATGACAAGACTCACTCTTGAACACGCTCTGCCATCTAGTGGAGCCTTCCGGTACAGCAGGAGATGGGAGAAGAGGCAAAAAACTGAAGCGTTCAATTCAATTAAAGCTTTTTCCTATGGAGTGTAATCATGTGGTTTAAAACGAGTAATGAGACAATAGATCTAGCTGTGCACATGCCATTAAGAGCTGGATGTTAGCTTTTGCAGCACAGCTCCAGTGAGGCATTGTGGGTAAAGACAGGCAGCAGATGTAGTAGCAGGCAAATATCAGCATGCCTTTCAGCTTGCAAAGTGTGCCAATGTAGCAGAAGCAGAGCCATCGCCTCCGTACAGGTGCAGTAGGTTGTGAACAGTGCTTTGAGGGGGAGTGATGTCAAAGCGCCACTAGAGGGAGCAGTGATCAGATGTTGCACCTGTTAAGAGCCTTTTAGACCTGCATTTTCATACAATAGTTCAGAAATTCAAGACAGTTACTCAAGCATCACTGCTATAATATGCTTGTCTCCTTCCCTTGACAGTAACATCACATACTTGCCTTATTCTGTCTTCTGTCTATAGCTGTCTATGTTTATGCTTGCACTTTTGGTAGACATAATGACATTTAGGGAGAAGAAAAATAATTTAAGGTGAGACACAGCAGGTGAATAGGGGAAAAAAATAATTGAGTGGTATCAATTTGAATTTTGTTTTGTTTTCATATAAAAACAAGATGTTTCATGTGTAAAAATTGCCAAAATTGCCATTATTTTCAGCAATAAAATCTAAATTATGGATACAGCCAGATTCAGATGTATGGATTTATTTTGTTGATAATGTTAGTTGCAAAGATTTGTTCAGATGGGATTTTGAATAGCTTGAAAAGAAAGAAAAAAGCATGAGAGATGCTTGTATAGTTTTTTTTTTTTGTATTTTTTTATTATTATTATTATTATCTTTCAAATCCCACCTTGTTTTTTGGGATTCAAAACTCAATATATGAGGCTAGGAGTTAAGTATTGAAAAATCCCTCTGAACAAACCTTCAAAAGATTGTTAAAGGCACGACAACTGATTTTTGTGATCACAAATAATGAGGGAGCGAGTAAATTAAATTGATAGTTGTGGTCTAAATACATTCCTAACTCCTGTAATACATGTCTTAAATTCTATTTCTACATAAAAATGAGTTTATGAGCACATTTCACAACTTCTAGGGTCACTTTTAGGGTCACTGTCACAGAAATGCAAGGAAAGTAGCCTGTAAACTCATGAATTTGATAAAAATGCTTTATATTTAGATGCACAGTGTTATTTCCACTTTGTTAACAATATGGTTAAGGAGGACAACACAAATATTATTCCAGTATAGTCCCTTTAAGTACAAGACAGGAATGTTCTGGAGTCTGGAGGAGCTACTAAATTTAAGATTGTTGTGAGAAAGATGTATATTGAGAAAATGGCCATTGAAGTTACAATGTTCAATCTAGTTCTATGAATCTGTGCAATAATCACACTCCTTATTGTAAAGGTTAGGTCATGTATTTGTTTCCAGGTGAAAGTGCAAACTGGCCCCAAAACCTGAAAAGAAGAAAGCGTTTTGCCTGCAGTGTCTCACCGTGCCCAAATGTATCAAGAAGAAGTCTGACTGTGGTGTAACGTCCCCCTGAGCAGCTCTCCCTCTCTCCTGCTCTTTCTCTCATATGAATTTTCGCCTCAGTAACACGGCTGGCGCCATCTCCAGAGCCAATCTTCTCATGCAGCGGCAGTTTCAGATAGTTTATTAATGTAAAATCCGGCAAGGAGGAGGAGGGCGGTCAGTGCTCAATAAGGGTCTTAAACAATTGATCTGATTGTATGTGTCACGATAGGTTTAAGGAAGAAGAATCATGAAGAGATTGTTGTTTTTCTCCTTGGTCGTGGACATAATTTGAACAAGTCTTTTGAAACTGGAGTAGTGGGAGGTCTGGGAAAACCAATAGCACACAGTATTGGTTGTATAAATATATATGTGTTGCTATTCCAGAAGTGCAGTACAAGAACCTTCAAGTATAGAAGGAATTTGTTTGAAGAAATCGTTCAATACATACAGCAACCATCAACAAATACATAAAATACACCTCTGTGATTTCTGTCTTAATTTGAAACTATAGAGAGCTTTCATTCAATATTGAGCATGTTAAAGGTGCATTATGTGAGAAAAAAACCAAAAAAAAAAACAAGGATCAATTGTCTTTAGGGTTTTGGACCAGAAACCCACCATAAACCCTGATCCTGGAGCATCATGGAGGTGTCATGTCACCCATACAGCCACTGTGCCACTAAGGTCAAATATGCACTGATATCAAGTTTGGATTTCACATTAAACGTTACATAATGCATCTTTAATGATGTCAAGCACTCTGGGCACGACCACAGACTATTTCATGTTTATTTTAATTGATATTTTCTCTGTAGTTGTTTAGCTCGAGTTTCTTTGTTTCGAAAGTGTGACCAAAATTGCAAAAACAGGTGAATCCCGTTAAATGTATCGACCCATTCCACGAGACATACATGTATGCATACTAAACTAGGTGTATGCGCACGCAGACACCCGGAATACTGCATTGTACTAGCATCGAGATTAACACACATTTTCTTTGTCTAAAACAGGGGTCTCCAACCATTTGTACCTTGCGAGCTACTTCTGCGAAAGAAAAATTGGCAGCGAGCTACTTATACTTCAAAGAAACATGTGTAACTCGGCCTCTGTCTTTGGAGATATTTTGCTCAGAACAACAAAAATACAAAATAAGACTCATCGCACAAATGTAGAAAGCCTTTGGCGAGCTGCTTGGAAAGGGCTGGCGAGCTCCTGGTAGCTCTCGACCTACTGGTAGCTCTCGACCTACTGGTAGCTCTCGACCCACTGGTTGGAGATCTCTGGTCTAAAACAACACTATGCCATCGCGTTGCGTTGTTCATCACACAAATAGGACCAACCAAAGTTATTATATTTAAACACTAGATTGGACATGACAGTTGTTGACACAGCACACGTGGCGGCCATCTTGTGATTGGCCAGTATTGTACCGTATTTTCCGGACTATAAGTCGCACTAGCCAAAAAATGCATATTGAAGAAAAAAACATATACAAGTCGCACTGGACTACAATAGTAGTATAATAATAATAACTCTAATTTATTTTACAAAATCCGAGACCAAGAACAGACATTTCATCTTGAAAGACAAGTTATAATAATAACAATAAAATAGAGAACAACAGGCTGAATAATGTACAGTATGCTAACGTAACACATTCATGGTTATTCAGCTACACGAAGCATAAACAATGAACCAAATAGGTGTCTGGTTTGTTAATGTTACATATGAATTAATATATAAGTCGCACCTGAGTATAAGTCGCAGGACCAGCCAAACTATGAGAAAAAGTGCGACTTATTGTCCGGAAAATACAGTAATGTAAAATCAGGGACACGGTTTTCATGGATAAAGTGTTAGAATTTGAGAATTTGGGGATTTGTTGTATTGCTTATTGTTACTAAAAAACAAAACAAACAAAAAACAAGTTATATCTTTAAATGGTGTTTGTTTTGTGGTCTATTTAACATGATTCATTCTACTGTTGTTACTGCCTCAAGTCAATACTCAAGCAATAGAAAAAAAACAACAAATCATACAAAATGTTGTGGTGCTTCATATTCATTTACATTGCACTATGTTTGAAAGGCCAGTCACAAGATGGCCGCCAGAGCTTGCCATTCGTTCCAACGTATCAATATGGTGATGTCCGATCTAGTGTTTTATTATAATACCTTTGTAAACAACTGATATCTAATATGAACAGTGTTGGGGAGTAAGTAAATACATGTATTTAAAATACGTATTCAGAATACTCACTTTGAGTAACTGTATTCAGGTACAAATACTCTCTCATTTGAGGGTATTTCGAATACAGTTACTTTTCAAATACCAAAGGAATACAGAGAGGAAGAGAGGAAGGAGAGAGAGAGAGGAAGGAGAGAGAGAGAGAGAGAGAGAGAGAGCGGGGAAGGAAAGAGGGAGTGAGGAAGGAGAGAGACAGAGAGGAAGGAGAGAGAGAGAGGAGAGGGAGAGAGAGGGAGGGGAGAGAGAGAGAGGAGGGAGAGAGAGAGAGGGAGGAAGGAGAGAGAGGAAAGAGAGAGGAAGGAGAGAGAGAGGAAGGAGACAGAGAGGAGAAGGAGAGAGAGAGGAAGGAGAGAGAGAGGAAAGAAAGAGACAGAGAGAGGGGAACTAGAGAGAGAAGAAGGAAAGAGGGAGAGAGAGAGAGAGAGAGCAAGAGAG
>OMNZ01061103.1:0-12188 GCA_900303255.1 Lesueurigobius sanzi | reverse complement strand
CATCCCAGTCACACAATGCAAATACACAAGTCAATAAGATAAAAATATATAAAATATAATATAAAATCAGTTAATTGCAGACACAACAGCGGATTATCCTCTTCAACTTCAACAGAGGAGTGGAACAGACTGAGCGACATGCTTCCAGATGGCACACTCACAGGGCACAAAAGAATTCCTGTACAGGTTTTTTGTATGGAGTATGAAGGATGGAGCTTTACCAAAAAAGTCTGTTATGGACTCTATACGTCTTCAGGACGAAGGACATTTCATCTGTATTTGATCATGCACCTCACCTCATCATCACATCTTCTTTTTGTTAATTGCTGCCATAGTGAAATGGTAGAAAATATCTATTCAGCCCTAATATATTAACAATGTTGTGACCGCTCAAGAAAATTTGGCTCAAGTGACGCCAATATGTTTATCAATAATGATCATCTTTTTGAATATATATTGTGTAAACTCTTTTATGAATCCAGTCGTGACACTTTGATTGTGACTGAGCCCTATTAGCAGATTAGGGGGGGGGCCCTGCGAAATGTTCTTATCCCTGGCCCCAGAAAGCCTATTGACAGCCCTGCTCACAACCATCATCAAGATGTCATCACTCAAGTGTTTTTTTTTCTTCTGTTTAGACAAGTTACGGAAAGGATGGAACAAATTTGTGGACAAGATGAAGTCTAAAAAGGCCAAGAAGAAGAAGATGAAGCAAATGGAGCAGCAGCTGGTGATGAGGATCATGGTGATTCAGGGCCATGAGGAGGAGGTGAGCAGCCGTGAAGGATCTGCCCACAGCCAGCAGGACTCTGATGACAGGGTGAGGAAGCACACACTGTAAATCCACTGAAGCTGACAGTTTGTGAAATGAGACAGATTCATTGTCAGCTTGTGGCCGAACACTATTAGGAGGACAGCGACCTGGAGAACTACTTGACAAGTGTCCAGGAGGATATGATGGAGTTCAAGTTGTCGTATGAGATGTGGCGTGTTGGCCACTGGGCTGTCACCATCCCTCATGTGAGTTATAAATAACAGCAAGAGTGCACAGGACCTGGGGCTGGAGGCTTGTTATATGCTCTGTCTGTCCTTGCAGTTGATGTTGTTTATGTGAGGCTGAGTTTCTCATGTTGTAGGCCGACGTTGAGGATGAATGTCTTATCTTCACTGTTCATTTGGAGGAAAAGGGCAGTCCGGAGAACCTGCAGTGGGACATCCGCAAGTCCTACATGGACATCATATACTTCTACAACAGGTGGCAGGTAAAAGGCCTGTGATCAGGCATTTCAGCCATTTTTCTGAAAGAACAGTGAAGCTGTGAAGCTGTGAAGCTGTGAAGAGGGAACGATAGCTGTGTATGTCTCACACCAGGCTTTGACCACAGGTTTTCTATAAGTGCTACTTCCACTTCCTCCCACTGTGAAATATACTGTATATCAAATAAAGTGTCTACACTGGCCATAGGATGTGTCTTGAAAAGTATGAAAAAAAGAACATGTATAATTTAAACTGGCCTGGCAGTAATTGTGTTGTTTGTGACTTAAAACCCACACATTTCCACTGTATTTAATGGTGCTGCAGTTGGGTGATGTTTTGGTTATGTATACAGTACTTGTGTACATAATGGATGTTATTTGTTCCTATATTACTACACAAGCGCATAAATGCCCTTTTAAGGTTTCTCTAGCAACAAAAGCTCCACTTTAGTAGCACTTACAAACACCACATTTTCCAGTCTTGTACTTAATAAAATAGTTTTGAACCCCAAAAAACAAGGAAAAATTAGATTTATTCACTCAAAACTAGATTCAAAACGAAACAAGATCCAAAATCCCCTCTGAACAAATCTTTGCCACTAATATATCAATAAAATAAAACTATAAATTTATATCTAGCTTCATTCATTATTTAGATTTCGACATTGAAAATATTGGCAATTTTGGCAATTTTTACGCCCAAAATGCTTATTTGTATATGAAAACAGAAAACCTTAAGTATATATTCTTTTCTCATATTTATATCAGTAAAAAGTTCCAAATTGACATCACTTAATTTAATTATTTCTCCCTATTCACGTGCAGTGTCATGAGATCAATACATCGAGCTTCATGTAAACTAAGCATGCTGTGTGGCACCACTTAAACAAATAGTACTGGTATTAAATTTAATAAAATTCATTTTTCTCATCATTTGCCTCCTAAAAAAACTTGATTTTAAGGCACTCCCTACAAAAACTAATGTTGATAATTCCAGATATCGAATTAGGTATGAAATGGATCAGGAAAGTCTGATCAGATGCGAGAGGAAGCCAGTACTGCAGTGTGACTTGCCTTTCTATTCCTTTCTATACCTTTTATTATTTTGCATATGAACCAATTATACAGAATATACAAAGCAATATATCAAAAACTCGGTTTGTTCTACTTTCTAACAGTTTCTTTAACGGCTCTAGAGGACTGGCCACCATCAGACACTTTTTTTCCATTGTGTAAAATGTCTTCATTAAACTTTGACTTCTGTGTAAATGGAAAAAGGGATGAGTTCCCCCTGAGTCTCGCTGCCGTCTGTGATGGAGACGCGGTGCAGGCGGATGATTAAAACTTTTATCTGTCTCTCTGTATGTGATGGTGCAGCTGTCAGTCGTCTGACCACACGGACGATAACACCGTCTGAAATGTTGTATTTAACAGTTTATCTGTCTCTGGATGTGATGGTGCAGCTGTCAGTCGTCTGACCACACGGACGATAACACCGTCTGAAATGTTGTATTTAACAGTTTATCTGTCTCTGGATGTGATGGTGCAGCTGTCAGTCGTCTGACCACACAGACGATAACACCGTCTGAAATGTTGTATTTAACAGTTTATCTGTCTCTGGATGTGATGGTGCAGCTGTCAGTCGTCTGACCACACAGACGATAACACCATCTGAAATGTTGTATTTAACAGTTTATCTGTCTCTGGATGTGATGGTGCAGCTGTCAGTCGTCTGACCACACGGACGATAACACCGTCTGAAATGTTGTATTTAACAGTTTATCTGTCTCAGCAGTTGGGAGGTTTGGCCCTTGGTGTTCTAACAACAGTTGGGAGGTTTGGCCCTTGGTGTTCTGACAACAGTTGGGAGGTTTGGCCCTTGGTGTTCTGACAACAGTTGGGAGGTTTGGCCCTTGGTGTTCTGACAACAGTTGGGAGGTTTGGCCCTTGGTGTTCTGACAACAGTTGGGAGGTTTGGCCCTTGGTGTTCTGACAACAGTTGGGAGGTTTGGCCCTTGGTGTTCTGACAACAGTTGGGAGGTTTGGCCCTTGGTGTTCTGACAACAGTTGGGAGGTTTGGCCCTTGGTGTTCTGACAACAGTTGGGAGGTTTGGCCCTTGGTGTTCTGACAACAGTTGGGAGGTTTGGCCCTTGGTGTTCTAACAACAGTTGGGAGGTTTGGCCCTTGGTGTTCTGACAATGAAGAAAACCGGCCCTCCGTCGAACAATCTTGCACACAAAATATGTGTATTTACACATTTATTTAGTCACTAATATTCTTTTACAACATGCTCAAACGGGGAAAAATCTGTCTGGAAAGCTACATATTGTAAGTGCTGATAATGACCAGTGCGGACAGAGCAGAGAGATTATATCTGGGGGAAAGAGCTGACATTCACCAAACACTAAATGGCCGCTGGGCGGCAAGACAGATTTCTAATGGAGCGTTTGCCAAAGGCTCGTGGAAATCAGGCTTTGCTCCATATGTTTCTATCCTTGTGCTGGTGCAATATGAAGTGTAAGCAATAATTGGAAACCGGCCGCTTTAGTTTCAGCATTTTTAATTCAAAGAGCAAGCACCATTTTCCTTATGCATCGCGAGGCTAATGTCCCTATGGTGTTCGCGGAAAATTAGTGGATTAGATTGGTCCTTTTTTCTTTAAACCCTCTTTCATTTCTGTGTTTCCCATTAAAATAAAAAAAACAAATTTAATTAGCGTCTTCTCAGGAAAGCTTAAAAATAAAATCATAATCCCACAGAAGCCCGTGCATCGTATGAACTGACAGGAACAGTAGGCACATGTTAGAAACCAAATGGAGCATGTGCAAACCCACAAATAAAATAACCTTTCATTACAGTTGATTATAAATTGATTGCATTTTCAGGACTCCAGCAGTTTTCCCACCATCTTGATCCTGGAGGAAAGCCAAGATATGGATGAGGTTAAGGAAGAAACAAGACTATCGGTGCAGTTCTTTCTTCAGGTAAATTGTACAAGTTAAAACATCTCTAAATACCTCTCATCAGTTTGATGGTCCGTAACCATGGTGACGCCGCACACAATAGCCTGCCAGCCTGTGTGTGTGTGTGTGTGTGTGTGTGTGTGTGTGTGTGTGTGTGTGTGTGTGTGTGTGTGTGTGTGTGTGTGTGTGTGCTTCGACATCCACATAAGTGAACACTACCTATAGATGCATGTTATGTGACTGTTATGGAAAACCGAAGTCTGCAACACTGTTTTTGTTTTCCAGGAGGTGGTTTCTGATGAAGTAATAGGCCCCTCTCAACCGGTTTTCCAGTTTTTGTGTCCGCTTGATAAATTGCTCAATGAGGAGGAGCACTACGGAGGGGTGTGGGGTCTCCTCAGTGGCTTGGCGTACTTCCTCACTCCTGGGCAAGAAGAAGAAGAGGTAAAGGCACACTCTGTATCTAGGGCTAAAAAATAAAAAAATCACAAGTTTACTCCTATTATGGCAGATCTAAACTTTTGAAACAATTGTTTCTTTCATCATAAAAGCAAACGTCTGTAAGGGGAGACACTGCAGGCACAACAAATGTTTTCAGGTTTTGGGCCAGTTGGCTCTGATCATGTAAACGTTCATCAGAAACAAGTAAATGAGCTCATCTTTTCAATAAGGGGTGTAATGTAATTGATTAAACGTTTCTCCATAGAACCACAGCTGTGGCCAAAGTTTATATACCTTTATGTAAACGTATGCATTTCATACAAATGAAAGAAATCAAATGAGTGATAACACAAAAACCAAAAGCCATTTATTGTCAAAAACCTGTTTGTTTATGCTTTTCAACTAGAAACTAGCCACATCTCCCTGATCAAAGTTTACATATTGTGCATCTTGAAACAAACGCAATACATATTTTTTTTCAGAGAATCCAGTTTTGTCAGAGTCCTGTATTTCAGCTGAAGTGAGTTTTTCTTTGCTCCTGAACAGTTTTCCTGGCAGTTGTTGAAGGTCATGTAAACATCAGGGACATTTGAGTAGTTTCTGTTTCATTATGATTTCAAAAGAGTAAACTCAGTTCTTTAACAATAAATGGCTTCACACAAACCACTGACCGTGAGCGGAAAATGATTTTTGTGTTATTATTCATATTCTATGAAAAATGGTTTGTAATCTTGTGAGGTTATGTAAACATACACAACTACAGTGTATATGGGAAATATTAACTTCAATGGCCTTTTTCTCAAAATGCATTTTTCTCACATTGTGGCAACAACATCTCCACTTTAGTAGCTCCTACAGACTCTTCCCTGGTAAAACTGGGTCCCCAGTTGACAATATTTTAAAGGTTTGTTCATAGGTTTTTTTCAATATTTACTTCGTAGCCTGATTTATTGAGTTTTGAACCCCAAAAAAACAAGGCAATTTTTTACATATTTAATCACTAATAACCAGTTTATTCAACAACTAACAAAGATATCCAAAATCCTTAAATAGCATTGTTTGAGAAAAAACTAAACTGCTTTTCACTACAGTAACATTTAACACAAAACGGTTTCCATTTTATTCCTCATTTTAGTCCAACTCCCAACAATAATGAGGTGTTACTGCCCCAACATTGGTTCATCATGCTGAGAAAGGAGGTTGGCCGATTTGATAATAATTTGATTTAGTGCGTCTCCAAATTTCTGTTAAAAAATACCAAAATGTTCACTGTGTAGTACTGTATGTTAGATGCAGTTAAAATAACCAATTTAACATGGCTTCTCCTCCAAAGTACATTAGCTGCTCTAATCCATAACCAAAAATAGTGAAAATCATTGTGATTCTTCTAACTCTTGGCTTGACATTTTGAGCTTGTGAAATTAGAACGGATTAATGAGTATTTCTGTCTTCATACAGCGTTACATAATTTCTTCTTTTAGTTGAATTTGTTTTGCTCTGAAGTGGTTCAACGTCTGGTAAGGAGCATTTTCTATAACCCACAACCTTTTCTTTTATAGATTCCTCTCGATGAACTCCCCAAAGAGCGCACAATGCCATCTCCCAACTCACCGTCTCCTCCTCACAGTCCGGGAGCCTCTTCTGAAAATGGCAGCGATGTCAGCAGCCTTACCTTACCCACTATCATCGTCTCCCCTTGTGGCTCTGCTGAAGAGTCACGCAAAGAGGATGAAGAAGAAAATGAGCCCTCTCCTGCCCCCTGCTCTGGCCAAGACCAAGCCGAGGACTCTGATAATCCCATCGCCGCTCACTTTAAAATGCTCTTCAAAGGACTGAGCCTCTCCAGGTCACAAGAGTCACTGTCCCAAACGAAAGTCACTGATGATGAAGATCAGGTGAACGGAGAGACCGCAGAGAGTTCAACTCAGCATTCAATCTACGCACGGCCAAATAAAAAGGAGAAATTAAACTTCAAAGTGTCCAATGGAGGAACAAAAGCTAAAGGAAAGGACCAGGGCTCTTTATCGAGAGGAGAGGATTCCCCTGCTCAGAAGGGTCAAGCCAACTGGGAGCAACAGGAGACCACCAAAGTCATATTTGATCTGCTCAAAGAGATCTCTGGTTAGTGAAAACCTTTGCTAAACGTATAGGAATCCAAACCTGGCAAGAGCCAGATCGACATTGTGTAGTTGAGTTCTCCACAATATCATTCTTGTGTGTTTGTGAAATCACAAATACTGCAAGAATTCAGCTTGCAGGCAAGGTTGTATAAACCCATGCTTTTATCCAATTTAGTTGTATTAGTCCCAATCCCAGTGGTGCAGAGACCCTGGACATTGCTCAGGTGGTTGCAGGGCTGACACAGACCTTGACACGCGTGATTTGACGTGTGATTGATTTTAGATTTGTTTTTTACTGTATTTAATTTAAAAGGGACCATGTACAATTATAACATAAATGTTGCTATTTGATGCATTGTACCAGAGTTAGTCTTGGGCTAATTTACATCTACAGGCCCCCAGGCCCCCTGGAGAAAGGGACAACTCACAACTCACAACATGAACAGAAACCGGACAGAATTCACAGGACATAGAAAAACACACACCAAGACGAGTGCAATATTTACAAATCCAATAAAAACTACCCTTCTCCCACATAGAACCAGAAAAGACAACATCAATAAGGTCAGTGCCATGGGAGTGTGGACCAAAGAGGGTTACTGTGTGCAGTGTTGGATACTTTTAAAATACTTTTTAATACCACTGTGTAATCATGACTCAATACAACGTGCACATTTCCAACACGGTTAGGACACGTAAACTACAAAAACACTTGAATTTCCAGAATGTTTCTTGCAGCCTCCGTGTCGTCGTGGCACCATTTTATACTTAATAACTCCCCGGAGAAACACCATTTTATTGTTCTCAGAGGGCATTACATTACTTGCATCAGTGATTCTCAAACTTTTCACACCAATTACCACCTCATTACCTTCCAAAGTTCCAAGAACCACCTCATAAAGTTTTTGACCTTCCATTTACCACCAGGCCTAGATAAAGATCTACTGGTAATTAGGATTAAAATAGTTGGAAATAGACTATATGTAGCTTGTTATAAACCATGTCAAAACCAGAAAAAAACCTTAAATGCACAAATGAATGGAATCTAATATTTCAGATTATGCCGAGTATCACCTGAAGAAGCCAATTTTTTGCCATTTATAACCGTCCAAATTGGGATTTCTTTGCGCAGTGAAGACAAACTCCCCATTAACACCATGCCAGTCTTTCAATTAATCTGCATGATACTTCAGGAAAACATGTTTTTTCTCCCAGATCAACATTTATTTGTGTCATCTACGCAATAGCAGTGGATTGATGGGAACAAAAGGCTCCCAGTGAACGCTCATTTTTAATTTATATCACTTTGTTGAAGGTGAACTGTCTCCTGGGTGCATTCATGTGTTGTGTTTCCAAACCTGTGAGACTGACAGATAAAAGCATCGGAATTATGTGTTCAGAAAATAAAAGGCAAAGAACAAACAAACGCTATTAAAGGCAGAAGTCAGGGCTGGGTTTATGTCTCATTCGTGAAGAGAATTATTTAAAGTTCGAGACAGACACTAGGCTTTTATGTTTACTTTGACATTTGCTCAAAAATAACTTTGTGAGAAGTGTAAGTTGTCCCTTATGTCTTTGTTTCAACAGGGAACTCTATCCTATTAAACATATTTGATGCTATCCTGAAACCCGTCATGCCAATCTTGAAAAAGTAAGTCCTTTTTTCCACTCTTTTTTTTTGGATATTTAGTGTATTCTTCTATTTGAAAGACAATGTGAAATCATACTTATCAACCACAGCAGTTTGCACACGGACCGGTTTGCATCCTTGTTTTAAAAGAACAGGTTTTTCCGTACTGAGATGTGTTCTTACCTGAGCTTAGACGAATTGATGCGTACCTGTCTGGTCTTTGTGCCCTCAGTCACGCAAAGAGACCAAAGTTAGCATTTAGCCTCTCCTAGCATATTCCTATGGAGCCAAACAGGTGAAGTTAGAAGCCACCGAGCTCTTCCACGTTTTCCCTTTTTAAATACGGTTATGTGAGTAGTTACATGATCCAAGTATAGTTACACAAAATTAAACATAAAAAGGGGTACTATATTGTAAGGCGTAGGAATATCTTCACTCCTTGTGTGAGAGTGAAGATATTACTGCACGGATGTCGAAGTGCTCCTGGGGTGTTATTACGCCTTACAATATAGTACCCGTTTTTATCAGCTTAGAAAATCTACATGTTTAATTTAGTGTATACTATACTTGGATCGTGTAACTACTCACATAACTTTATTTACTTTACTTAGTGGCTTCTAACTTCACCCCCGTTTGGGTCCATAGGAATATCTGGGAGAGGCTAAATGCTAACAACATCTTTGATCTTTGTGCGGGTTAGGGTTAGGGCTCGCACAAAGACCAGACGCATCAACTCGTCTAAGCTCAGGTAAGAACATATCTCTGTATGTTAACACATTGAGTGCCACGCTGTTTTTAGAATTTAGCATATTCTTTGTTATAGCTATGGACACATACTATAGCTCGTTGAGACTCGAAGCTATCAGTGGGTGGAAACCGTTTATTTCCACGTGCCTCGGTTCCTGAGAAAAGTCAAGATAAAAAGAGGCTGTTTTCCTCAAAATCACTATTTTTACTCTAGAAACGGAGATGGCAGATAAAATGTCCAGACGAAATGTCCAGATTGTGACTTATCACAAGTTTTTGTTCATTTATTTCTGTTCTGTTCATCACAGAGCTCCCAAAATCACACATAAGGAGTGTTAGTGTGTCTAGTTTTGTAATGCACTCGATGTTAAAACGGTGGCCTGTTCCTTTACAGGGTTTCTGCAGGGCATTAAAAAGCATTAAAAGTAATTCAATGAATTGTGTCAAAAATAAGGCCTTAAATGTCATTAAAAAGCATTAAATAGAATTCAAACTGGCATTAAATCAAAAGGTCTTGGGGGAAACTACTTTTACTGCAGACGTTTGTCAAAAATGCAAAAATTTGGTCTAGACAGGAGTTTTGGGAGAAATTATACATTACTAATGTTGAAAAGTTCTCCGTTCTGTCAAATTTTCTATTGAACATGGAAATTAATATTGAATACGCACCGATTTGTGGCATTAATAAAAATGTAGTATTTGGGCATTAAAATGGCATTAAAAAGCATTAAACCCTAGAAACCCTGCTTTAATGTATGGGCCGTTTGTATAAAGCAGTAAGTAAACATTCTGTGATTTGGTGAAATACAAAGCGTGATAAATGATCAAAAGTACATTATGTGATGTGTAAAATGGAACTGTATGAACCCAATGCACTCCTGTCATTTCTTGTTGTCCTCCGCAGAAAAATCAACTCGTTCTTGAACAAAATGAACCCAAGTGAAGCACAGATGGCGGCGTACATCGACTTGCTGCGTTCCAAACTGTGGCCGGCGAGCACTGCTGCTCCAGGCGCCGCTCGCTCAGACGAAGAGAAGAGCGAGAGCAGGGAGCGAGCACACAGCCTCATCAATGCAAAATGTTAGCACTAACTCTGTTCAAAATGTCCAGCCTCAGTCAAACATTAATATCCTTTTCCTTTCAGATTCAAACGTTCTGGTGCTAAAGAAAACTGACATGGAGACGGTTTTTAATATTTTTCAGGACAGAGAAGCCAATAAAACATTGGTGTATGTAAGTACTGTGCTTCCCCACGCTTTTATTTCATGGCTGCAGTTAAATTGAGTGTAATAAAATGTTTTTGTTCTCTATGGTCTGCTGATAGATGCTCCTGTCTTTCCTACTGAGGGAGTTTTTACCTAATGAACATTGCCTTAATGTGAGCACTGCTGCCCTCCAGAAAGTGCTAAATAATTGACCCGTGGATCACTGATTATGTTAAAAATGGTCTTATAAGGTACTTGAGCTTTTTAAATGTGTTTAATACTCCTTAAAATATTGATTCTTTGTCGAAGAAGCTGCAGTTTTTACCTCAGATGCAACAGACAAGCTGTGAATGTCTTCACTTCTTCCTTTTATATGTTTTATTTTTATAAGAAATGTTCTCAACATGCTTCATACCTGTGAAACTGCAACTGGACATACATAAATAACATGGGTTTCAAAACTCGGGAGTTTAACGTCTTTTCACATGAATTTTCTGGAATGATGTGGTCACTGGTGCACTTTTTAAAATTGTTTGATTTACATTTTATGCAACGCCAAATTACACGGTTGACTTTCACTTGCGTCAGAAAAGAGACTGATTCACTGTTTGAGATTTTACATTGTCAATACTTCAGTACATTCCAAATAAATGATTAGAAAATCCATTTCACTTCATTTTATATATGTGTGTATATAATATACGTTTTAGCAAAAAAAAATATAAAGACAACTCCCATTTTTCATGAGTCGATTTCTCTCAAATATTCAAATCTGTCTCAATCTGTTAGTGAGCACTTCTCCTTTGCTGAGATAATCCTCCCACCTCACAGGTGTGGCCTATCAAGATGCTCATTAGACTGAGTGAATGTTGCACAGGGGCTTTAGCTTCATTGGAGGTGTTGGTATCTAGTGTGACAGATGGTAGAGCACACTGTGTTCTTGGGCAAGACACTCCACCTGATGATGATAATAATAATGGCTTTACTTGTATACCTAGTGCTTTGAGTGCCTATAGATAGAAAAGCACTAGGCCTATATAAAAAAATGAATATATAAATGTATATACAGTGCCTCTCGAAAGTACTAATACACCTTGAACTTATGCACATTTTGTCAGATTTACAAACATAAAGATTTTATTTTGAATTTTTTACTGAAAGTTCACACACAAGTAACAGACAACTGTGGAGTGAAAGCAAAATGATACATGACTGTTATTATTCTAAAAATAGAAAAGTGAAAATGGGGTGTACACAAGTATTCATACACTAAACAACACCATGAAGGTCAAAGAGCACACCAGAGAGGTCAAAGAGCACACCAGAGAGGTCAAAGAGCACACCAGAGAGGTCAAAGGGCACACCAGAGAGGTCAAAGAGCACACCAGAGAGGTCAAAGAGCACACCAGAGAGGTCAAAGGGCACACCAGAGAGGTCAAAGAGCACACCAGAGAGGTCAAAGAGCACACCAGAGAGGTCAGGGATAAAGTTGTGGAGAAGTTTAAAGCCATGTAAATTTATACAATGATTTCCCAAGATTTGAACATCTCATGGAGCACTGTTCAATCCATCATCTGGAAATGGAAAGAGTCTGGCACCACTGAGAACTTACCAAGACACGGCCGTCCACCTAAACTAACAGATGGAACAAGGAGAGCACTGGTCAGAAAGGCAACCAACTGCCCCAAGATGACTCTGGAGGAGCTGAAGTACTGCCCCAAGATGACTCTGGAGGAGCTGAAGTACTGCCCCAAGATGACTCTGGAGGAGCTGAAGTACTGCCGCTGAGCTGGAGGAATCTGTACATGGGACAACTATCAGTCCT
>OMNZ01061077.1:2249-21198 GCA_900303255.1 Lesueurigobius sanzi | reverse complement strand
CTATTTCATCATTAGGGCAAGGTGTGAACATTCAGCAGTCATTAGGAATGTTTTAAAGGCAATTTATTGCACTCAGAAAAAGCTGTATGAATACTTGTGCACACCACACTTTTCACTTTTCTATTTTGAAAATAATAACAAAATAATGTATCATTTTGCTTTCACTTCACAGGTGTACTTGTGTGTGAACTTTCAGTGAAAAATTCAAAATACAATCGTTATGTTCATGGTTGTAAACCTGACAAAATGTGCAAAAGTTCAAGGAGTATTAGTACTTTCGAGAGGCACTGTATATATTAGTCAGATAAGTTTTACTCAACGTGGATTTTACAATAATGAAGAAAACGGCTTGGATTGTTGCATTTTGCCAGAGAAGAGAAGCTAGCGATCTCAAGCTAAAGGTAAGCAGCTAACGTTAGCATCTTTTCCTTGTAGCGGGTCATCTTTAAGGGGTTTTTATTCATAAATAATCCACAACACGCCACTAAAGCCGTGTTTTGAAGTGTTTCATTCATCCGTGTCGGGTCCTGATGCTGTGCGCTGTTCACACTGAGTCAGACACTCGCAGTGCATTGTGGTCTATATTGACCGGTTTAGTGACCATCGCTGCTCACTACTTTTCGAGATGCATTGTGGGAAATTTTGAGTGCACTACGTTTTTCTCTCTGGACATTCGGACACCCCTAGAAAATGGCGTATCTACTATATAGTATACTATATAGGGAATAGTGTGGACATTCGGACACAGCCATGGATTAGAGATCTAGTTTAGACCTGGTATAGTCATGGTTTAGACCTGGTTTATGGTGCGTTCCAGGTATCTGGTAACTGGTAAATTTACCACCTGATAATTACCAGTTATAAAAGATGGCTGCTGTCTGCGACTTGCAGTATTTTTTCCTCAAATCCAAATTCTAATTCTGAAATGGACTTTCACCTGTCGACCCTCTGCAGTTAACATCTTCAGCCACATTTGATTTAAGTGAAGGTAACTGTTAAATGTTTGGTTTTAACTTTGGTTATCTTTTGGTTTTGGTATGTGCTGGTAAATAATGTAAACAAAGAAGCTAACACCAAAAGGACGTGTTTTTATCGTATCATTTGTATATACAGTAGGTCCATTCACGAAGAACGTCTCCAGTGAGTGTTGCCATGTTGTGTGACGCCAAATTAGCGAAGTCGGAGATGTCCAAACTGGTCCGACTTTACAAGCTGTAATTACCAGCTAGAGCTGCGTTCCAAGGCATTTTTCCCAGTTGCAAGTCGGAAATTTACAAATTACCAGTTGCCTGGAATGCACCATTAGACTGGATTTAGACCTGTTCTAGACCTGAGTTAGTGGTTTACTCATTTAGACCTGGTTTAAACTACCATATTAAACAAATATGGGAGTTATACTTGAAAAGAAATCCAGATCTAAGTACAACTTAGGAGTAACTTGATGATTTTTTTGTGCATAAGAGTCCTCCTGACTGTTCTTAGAATTTGTTCTTCCAGAAGAGCTCTTTCAGCTAAGCCAAAAATGTTCTTAAGTTGGCCTTACGAACAAATTTGTGCGTAACTTTGTTTCGTGAATGAGGCCCATTAATATCATATAAGTATCTTTTGGAGCAATTGTATTGTATTTGTAAAGGCTGTAAATAGAGACTAAACAGAGAGCAAGTGTTTGTAAAAGTAATGAGGGCCAGATATCATAAGATTACTCTTCTTTCTGCTCCCTTTCATTCAACATGCATTCATTCAACAGTTTTGTGGTTTATTGTTTTACACTTTTGAATGAAATAAATGAAATTGTTTAGACCTTGGTTAGTCCTGGTTTAGGCCTGGTTTAAGCCTGAGTTAGTGGTTTACTCATTTACTTCTGGTTTAGTCTTGGTTTAGTCCTGGTTTAGACCTGGTTTAGTCCTGGTTTAGGCCTGGTTTGGGCCTGAGTTAGTGGTTTACTCGTTTAGACCTGGTCTGTTTCATAAGATTAAAAAACTCCTGCATATTAAACTCTTAATAAATCCTTTTGCTTTTTACTTATTAAGTACATTTTACAGTGCATACTTTTTTACTTTTACTTAAGTAGGAATTCAATCTGTAACTTTTACATTGGTCCTGTATCTGTACTTTTACTTAAATAAGAATACTGAGTACTTCTTCCACCTCTACTAAGAGTGTATACTATAAATGATGAGGGATAGTTGGGTTAGTCATCTTAAACAGAGCAACATTACTATTGCATGTTGTTTTCAAAGGTACACAGTCTTTGAAGCCAAATAAATGATGAATGATTTATTTTTTTCGCCTCAACAACTGCCTCTCACTACGCAGTCATTTGGATCTCATATGTGTCTTTATTCCTCCGAGCTTTGGCCACTACATGTTGTACACACACTTGTGTTGACAGTTTCCTCAAAGCGCATTATTCGATCCCCTACTCGGTGGCCACATGCTGCCCTGGGGTAGACCGGCGGAAGCGAGGCTGCCAATCTGTGCCATCTCACTCACACAGGGTGAAGGAGCTGGGATTCAAAGCACCAACCCAGCTGGAAGAACTTTAGAAGTACAATAACAAATACTTCAGTCTAAGTTATATTTAAGAGGTTATCATGTTTTGGTTTTTCAATAATAACTGGTTTATTATTTGATTATTGAGTATTATTGATAATAATTACAGACATGCTTGCAATCCTTTTCCCATCTATGTGATATAAGCGGCAGATACCACGGCAGTATGGCTGACATGTTTAGACTTTGGTTCCCTTTCATTTCATCCAATTAATTGAACACATGTCCTCATGGTAAAGGCATAAGAACCAATGGAGCATACAGTACATACAATGCATTACACGGCTCTACCTGAAAAGGAAAACACCATCCCCAGGAGAACAATAGTTGGATAAAAATGAAGAAAAAAAAGAGATTTTCAGTGGAGAAAGGGTTTTGTTTATTTCAGTTTACACTTTTTGGACTGAACATCGAACAAAGTGTCTCTAGGCAACAGGGCCAAACTGGACTAAATGAAATCACCTGGATCACTTTCTCGTGTTGCCAAGGATGGTGGCAATCTCTGAAACATGTTTTAATACTATAAAGGCCTTCATTTGATTGGGATTTTAGTCAACTATTAATTGATGTTTTGCAACCTTGGATACATAGCAGAGATAGTAAATCATTTGAATGCTTTCACGTTGTTAGCAAGTAAGTAAGAGTAACAGAACAAATGGATATGTAATGGGAAAGACAACATATGGATTGTTCAGAAGTGTTCTGTGTAACTCACACCTTTATATTATTCTACACGTCAAGATGGTGTTGAAAACATCTTGAGTGAGTTATAAATAAAAGTCAAGGGTACGTGGGATGCATCTTTCTCTTGACAGTGCTGCACGGTAATGATAACCTTGTCTATTATGTAGTGAATGTTTCTGTCTTGCACTAATTTCAGTTTCTCCATTGACTATTTTTCCAAATGAAAATGGGAAATTCTCATTTCAAAGGCCATTTTCTAAAAATGCATTTTTCTAACATTTTGGCAACATCTCCACTTTAATGGCTCCTCTAGAGGATTTTTTTTTTTAAATACCTAATTCCTGCCTGATTTATTGTGTTTTGAATTACCAAAAAACATGGCAAAATGTGAAAATACATTACAGGTACCGGTTTGTAACTATAACTCAAATGGATAGATTTCGATCACCGTAGATGACCTGTGTCTTAATATACACTGTAAAAAGTGTTGCTTCCATAGGAAAGCAACACAGTTTTTCCTTGCCGCCAAGGAGGATCTAACGACAGGGGATGCCCCAGCACTATTAATATTTAATAATTGTCTTTCTATGTTCTGTGAACTTTGTTGTGATTCTGGGCTATACAAACAAAATTGAATTGAATTGAAATAGAATGGCGTAAGTGGTTCCATCGGCCGTTTTGTGTTCAGCCAACATCAACTCTTTATTATGTAGTAACAAGACATTAAATTAAGTTTGTTGGCTTTATTTTTTTTTATTTGAACAGGGACAGTGCACAATAAACATTAACCTCAGAAAGGAGAGATGCATTGTACCAGGTTGTAGCACCAGGTTGTAGCACGGGCTGAACACAAAATGGCCGATGGAACCGCTTACGCCATTTAAAAAATGTCAGGATTTGGATAAACCTACTGTATGTGCAGCCGATGAATTGTCAAATAAGAAACGGTGGGTTTTGGTGCCCTCATCCACACCAATCCACCCATCTCTCCCCACTCAAGCTCTACTGTATGTGAGTGTTATTTCCCACAAAGGGGATATTTTTGCACTAAAACCCATATTGCTCAGCCTAAGAGTGTCTTTGATGGAGGAAATGTTGTGGTTCTCTTCTTATTTTGTGAAGAGGAGAAAGCTGTCGGGCTGTGCATGTTAAAAACCTATGTGCCATCAAAGCCCCTCAGGATACAAAGGGCTCTTTTAGCAAATGGATGGCAACAGCTGCAGTTCGGGGCTGTTCTTAATGTGCGCGCTGCAGATGTCGGCTCTCGAGTCCTGACACAGATCTGTGTGAGTTTGCACCACTGTATCTGAGGCATTAGCGCTGGAACACATGTGCTGACTGCCCCTGTGCGAATCTCAAACACAATCTTTTTAGGATTAGAGAAATGTAATTCCTTCTTCTTTTTTCCCCCGGTGAGTGAATGATGCAATACAATAAGTATCTTTTCCGTGGGATGTATGGTTTAGTCGAGGAAATCTGCCAGAGGAGCACATTATTGTTGGACTTAAATTAAGAACATACAGTATACTGTATCTCATCACACATAAATCTCACTTTACTGTGTGCTTAAGTGCAAAAATAGTTATTCCACTGGCAGATTTGTGTACTTGGCATGTCAAAACTACTCTTGAACTACTTGAACTTTGTTTTTTGTTTTTAAGCATTGGAAAAACAGATAACAAGTTCAATTCTAAGGGAAAGCAGTTCTTGGTTTATATAAAAAAGATAAGCTATTTTCATGAAGGTCCCTGAAAGCAATGTTTTATTGCATCAACCTCCTAGCATACAGGCCAAAAGTTTACTCGTTTAAGTTGACATACCCTTGGCCATTTTTCATAGAATATGAATGATAACACAAAAATCTTTTTTTCCCACTCATGGTTAGTGTCTGTGCAAAACCATTTATTGTCAAAGAACTGAGTTTACTCTTTCGAAATCATAATGAAACAGAAACTGATCCCTGATCTAACGTTTACATGACCTTCAAGAACTGCCAGGGAAATTGTTCAGGAGCAAAGAAAAACTCACTTCAGCTGAAATACAGGACTCTCTGACAAAATTGATGTGTCTCAAGATGCACAATATGTAAACTTTTGATCAGGGACATTTAACTAGTTTCTCTACTTGAAAACCGTGAACAAACAGCTTTCTTTGGACAATAAAAGGCTTCACACAATCACTAACCATGAGTGAAATAAAGGCTTCTTACTATAAAAATCTAAACAAAACAAACAACAACACAAACACACATAATTGCGATAGTGATTATAATGTTTCTTTCTGTTTCCCCAAAAACCCAATTCCCTTTGACAGATCTAATGAGACGGCTGGTCCTGTTTCTCTCTGAGCTCCGAGAACCTCATGTACCAATTTTCATTATTCAAATCTAGACACAAATATGACATTACACGGCTCCTCGTCGGAATTTGAAAACTTAATCCAGCTGTTCACAAAATGGAGTGTTTTTGAATTGCTTCTTTGGCGGCACAAAACAAAAAGGTAATTGCTGGATTCCAAATGAAACACTGGAGTCGTCTGATGGACTGTGGCTTTGTCTACTGGCTGGCACTTAAACACTAGCTGTGCGCTGAGGAATTGACCAAAAGTGATGAATTGTGTGAGAAACAAACAAACAAAACGAAAAAGAAAAAAAAAACCTAAAACACTCACAGATTAGTTCTTTGTTCCATTTTTGAAAACACCACAAGGAGCTGAGTCGATGCGTTAAGGATTTGAGAACACAGCAGCAATCGTTCAAATCAATAAAAGGGAATATTATGCTGCACTCAAAAAGAATTTACAATCCCACTGTGAAAAAGTTGGGACGCTGTGTTAACTATATAACAATTGATGTTTTGAAAGATATATCTTACTTTTTAAGAAGCAAAGGCAGCAACCCAGCTCATACGAGTTAAGAGAGGACAATAAATCACCAATTTCTACTTTCTAGCCCCCAAAACAAACAAGTTTACAGTGACTGAAGTATGTTACTCTGGGAAACAACACTGGGAGTCATTATGCATGGTTTACGTTTTTTTACGACAGCTTTGTAGATGGTAGATTATTTAGATCAGGTGTAGTGTGGCTCAAACTGGGATGTAACTAGCTTTAGCTTGGTTTAGACTGGCTCACATTATGATGAAACTAAACTAAGAGTGGTTCAGACTAGGTGTAAACTGATTTATACTGGCTCTGACTAGGTTCATATTAGCTGAGACTGGGTTTAGGGACAGATTCAACTCTGCTTAGACAGGCTCAGACTTGGTTTAGACCAACTCAGTTTGGGTATTATAAATACTCAGATTAGGTTTAGCCCATTCAGAGTGTAGACTGGCTAGCCCCCAAAACAAATGAGTTTACTGTTACTGTTACTTTAAGGTGTTCTTTTATCGGATGACAGTGGTGTATATGGTAGAGCGGGTCGTCTCATGATCGCAAGGTCGGTTGTTCGAAACCTGGCTCCCGCAGGTGCACACTTTTGTTGTGTCCTTGGGCAAGACACTTCACCCGACGTGCCCAGTGTCTTCGTACGGTTGTGGATGGGTGAGTGGTAGCTTGCTCTGAAGCGCTTTGAGAGCCTAATGTAGGTGGAAAAGCACTAAGTTGAAACCATTTATATTTACAGTATATTGCTCCCATTGGAACATTAAATGGTCTTTGCATTTTGACTCATCCTTCAAAGCGAGAGGGGCAAACTGTCAGAGGAAGAACCCGGGTCGACCAGATCTTAAGCTTGAGCTTTTTCATCACAAATGAACCCACCCAAACACGGGGAGGACATAAAAAAGTCTCCAGCAAGGCGCGAACTAACTTTGTTGATTTTGTACATTACAAAAAAAAAGAAAAAGGTCTGCACAAAGAAAGTACCCAATAACAGAGTGGGACAAAGGTTTTGACTATTGAACTCATTTAATGTTGAAAACAAATACAAGTTACTTCACTGGATCATCACAATTGAACAAGAGATTTTTTGTAACACCCTCAGAAATATACATTCACATGGCTGCATACACAATTCTCTCTTTTTATTTTTCTGTCATTGACATTACATGGACACACTGTACGCAAATCCATTTGCATGACAGCGAAGTCGCTAGTGGCATTTTGAAACAGTATTTTGGGACGACTTTGGAAAGAAGCTATGAATCATCTCCCGTCTATTAGCCTTTGTTGAGCCTCTATTTTTGCAGTCAAAATAGGTATATTTTACATGAACTGGGCTCTACATCTCTAAATAAATCCCAACTATGTTTTCAACCGTATGTACATTATTTACAGTGGAATGTCCAACAAATACAAAAAGTAGAAGAATGGAATGAAGTTACAGTGAAAGTCCATAGAGTAACAGAAAGACAATGTAAGACACAAGTCTAATCAGATCTTTTTTTTTTTTTTTCCTCCATTTCATCTGAAAACGTGGCAGTGACTAAATTAAACCTACTTGTGCTTTCAAGCTTGGCCCGATTGAAATCTCTCTTTCTTTTTTTTTTTCACTGTTTGTGCTTCAAGATGTCAGACATGATTGACTAAGACAAAAGATATTAAGACTATCCAACATTACTGCATTTAGAGATAAACATCTACATCACAGTTTGGCCTTTCTTATACATGGAACTAGTGTTAATAGGCACTGAATGTAAGATTAAAAAAATATTTTGTCGAATGAAAAACCTGTGCTGAAGTCATATCGGGATTTACAAATAAAACATCATGGGAGCATAAAGTAATTCGATGTCAACCATAATAAAAATGCACAAAATAAATTAAAATGGTTGCTGTGATTAAACGTTTTGGTTTAACATGTGGACAAAGGGGAAAAGAACAGAAACATGAACTTGGTATCTGTAAATAAAATGTCCTTTAGTGAAAAGCGGATACAACACGTGCCCTTTCTGTTCAACAGAAAAGCAACTGTACACTACAATGCACAGATTGTACCGTGATAGTGCGATGACATTATTCTCCAATGGGGCTTGTACAGGTTTGAGGCTCATGGTTATTAACATGCTCACCTATTTACACAGAGTAGACAAGCATGTGCTAGAAAACTCGGGAGCGGGATGTGTCCAGCTTCTGTTGTATATTTATATCTAAATGAATGCGTATTTATATGTAGGTCTTGGATTGAAAACTGGCATATTGTTACTGGGGATTGTGCACCCACAGTCTGTTAATACCGACAACATGAACATTGTTGTCACTTTGAATGCACTGGAATCCAAACAGAAATAAAATAGCAACATATGCACTTCCACTCCCACACAAAATCATGCATAAAATAAGGCTTAATACAGTATTTATATTGTTCAGAGCCAGTCAGATAGGTGCTCATGGGCATCTACGGGGCCTGTGCATTGTTTTATTCCACACTGAGCCTCTTGTATTATTTTGAATGGATTTTCTGATTGTGCAATGGGAAGGAAACAAGACATTATCAGCGAGCCTTAAGCTTCTGCTGGCTGTGAGTGATTGCAAAGGGCAGATGACTAACGCCTTTAGGCAGGCGTGTGATGCGTTTGTAGATGAATCCATATCTGAAAGACGACAATCCACCAATATATCTAAAAATAATTACAAATAATAACAAAAAAAAAAGAAAAGAAACAAAAGCAGCAGGTGACGTTAAAATCCAGCAAAGTCACCAACATTGATTTCCCTTTAAACGACAGAAGCATTTTGTCTTTTGAGTCCATGGCATCTCCTCGTGAAACACTGCAGTCTAGTTTAAGACAGTAGTAAGGAGCTATCCACTTTGACAGACACTTTCATAATAGGGCTCTCGGCAAAATGTGAAAATGTTAAGACGTTAGAACATAACGGTAATCCACGGGAAAACCTTTTACCTTTCACTGTCTTGAGTCCTGGCGCATTGAGAAGTCCACTTTGTCAGCCACTTTGAAGGGAGGCTGAAATAAAGGCAATTGTGCTGCGAGTACCGCCGACGTCAGTAGATTGACCTTTAACATTAAGCATTAAACACAGTCGTCGTGAAATACAATGGGATATTAGCAGTGCTTGTGTTGTAATATAAAAGTCCGTAACACCATCTGCTAAGAGAAAGTCACACAGGTGCTCTAGGACATTTTTTTTTCCTCTTTTCTGAAACATTTTGACCACGATATTACACACACTAAAAACCCACTTGCGTTTCAGACATCTAACGTTCAATTCCCAAGTGAAAAAAATCATACAAAAACAACATTTAAAAAAAACAAACAATATGAATCAAGAAACAATGGCAATACAAAAATCAAACAAGTACTGTATATCCAGTGTAGGACTTTCACAATGTGCTCAGCGAAACAAAAAACAAAACAGAAAATCAACCTGCAGTCTCTTTCTTTTTATACATTTAATACATTTAGAACATGAAACAAAAAAATGCACAAAAGTAACACCAGTTTCGACCAATCCGGCAAATCCCCTCAGTAATGTCCCGCTCACAGTCCTCACAGTGGACCATTCATTCCCCTCATGGATCTCATATCAATGTTGTGGGCATAGCATCTAAGAGACACATTTCGACTCGACTCTAATGGTGTGTGGGAGTTTGGGGTGCGGTGACCGGCAGGTGGGGATCAGGTGATGGCGGCGTGGGGGTGGCGGCGGGGCGGGGTGCGGGGGGGGGGGGGGGGGGGGGGGGGGGGGGGGGGGGGGGGGGGGGGGGGGGGGGGGGGGGGGGGGGGGGGGGGGGGTGTTTTGGTTTTTTTTTTTTTTCCCCGAATGTCGCGTGCCCCCTACACGTACCACTCTTTCTTAGAGATAACCGAGCCGTCGGTCTGGGAGATCATATCGTCGGCTAGCTCCGGTTCGGGGTCGTACTGGAAAGAAAGAGTCCGGCCGTCGTAATCCCGGGACTCCCCTTCGTCCACCGTGAAGTATGGCCTCTTCAAGTCCTCGCCGTCCGTGTCGAAGTCGCGCACGCTCCCGGTCACGCCGATCTGCGCCGACTTCTTCTCGTCGTCCGAGTCGTCCGGGTACTGCAGGTTCTTGGGGATGGGGGGGTGCGCCGGCAACCCGCCCGCCTTGGAGTAGCCGTTGCCGAACACGTGCTTCTTGGTGCTGTAGTCGCCCTTGAAGGTCCGCTGGCGCCGGCGCAGGAACACGAAGAGGAGGATGGCGGCCAGACCCAGCAGGACCACTCCCCCCACGGCGCCCCCGATGGCCGCCCCGGGGTTGTGCGGGTCTTGCCTGGTGCCCCTGTCCTCGGGTGTCGGGTTGATAGGGTATTCTGGGTAGGAAAAGACAAGATGGAAGGGAGTGTGTCAGTGCTCTGGGAGGAGGAGGTGCATTGTGTAGACAGGTGCAGACATTTTTTTTTTTTTTTTTTTTTTTTTTAGGAGGAAATGAAGTAAGGGACACAAGGAAGGAAAGAAGAGGGGAGGCAAGGAGTGACCCCAGCCCGGCGACGGCCCACCTACGACCCATGAGCGCCCCCCCTCTACTGTGTGGGGGGCCTCGGTGCATGCAATTTCACATAAATGGAAAGAGAGTAGAGATCACAGAGATGCCAGCATGCATTAGGGCACAAAAGTTTTCAGTTATAGAGTACCGCAGAGCAGACAACACACATTTGCAATATGACATAGAAGAATATTGAATCATACATTGCATTGTAAATAGCAGCAACATGGCACACAAGCATGGACATTTTTGGTATATGAAGTGTTAGCATAGCAGCGGAAACAGCAAAGATGCATCAGGAAAGCAGACAGTAGATAAAAGTATGCTTTAAAAGAAAAGAATAGTCTGAAAATACTCATTATACTAGGAAAACAGCAGCCACCAGTCAAAGAAAGTTAACTATAAAAACAGCAACTGTGGAAAACATCGCAAGCTGTATTGTTTTTTCAAATAAGCCAGAACCTGCCATCTTCTACACCGCAAATACTACAAATTGGAGCAACTCCTCGTTTACAGTCGGTTCCAGCTAAACAAAGCCGTAAGAAGCCATGTCTCTTACAACGTGCCCGTCTGTGCTAAAAATAAAGAAGTGTTCGAAGCTCCACTCGGTGCGCAGTCAGACAGAAGGGACTTTTGTTTGAAACACAATCAAAGCCTGGAGGTGCTCAGGTACTGCTTGTAGAAACTGGCACGGTGCACAGGTGCGGTTAGCTTCCATAGCAAACGCCGGGCTGTTAACAAAAAAGGTGGAGGCATGCACTAGATATAGTGAGGAGAAAACATCCTCTGGGTCGGATCGTGAGCATAGCGGTGCTTGAAACAAATACAAACGCTGCCACATGTGTGAACAAAGGCAACGGACTCATGAATGTGCCCGTCTACTCCCTAAAAGCTAAAAAATATGAGGCAAGATGTTATCCAGCAGCATAAATGGATGGATGTGGGGTCAGGGTTTCATCTAAAAACGTTATTGTGAAAGGGGAAGCTTTTAAGCAGGTTACAACGTTGCTCCCTCATCAAAAAACATGTAGGTGGAGCACATGTTTGAGTCTTAATCTAACCTGGTGGATATTTTTAGCACCGCGGCAGCAGTTCTCAAAAGCTACATACCCAGGGAATGCTTTCCTTAACTTACGATCTCTGGCAAAGCTAATCATTTCATCACAAGTGCAAAAACATCCACAGAAGGCCAGCGAGGGGAGGAGCAAGGGATGGACTTCAAGATTCACTTAGCATTTTCTAAGCAACAAAGTGTAAGATAATGATGCATTTGTGATTATTACCAAATACTTGCAAAAGGCATAAGCTATAATACTAACATTAAGCTGCTGTTTCTAGTATAGCTTCGTACTTCACTCATAATTATCCGCTTTATATATCGTTTCACTTAGGAAATGCAAGAACAGAAACACAACGCCTTCACATCCCCATCGCACAGCAAAAGTGTTAATTTCTCACAAAGGCAGATGTGCTTTTGGAGGGTGATAAGCTGTTAGATCGAATACATTGCACTCAATTAGAGCAGGTATTTGGGGGAACAGACAAGTCTCTGAACAGTGATCTGGCGCAGATGTAAAGAGACGGAGAAGCAGAAGAAGTCACTCGCCTCCCCGCGTAATGATAATGGCGGCTCATCAGGCCAAATGAGAGCCCCCCTCCCAGCCCTCCGCTCCCCACAGACACCCCATCTCTCTGGGCGTGCGCTCAAATTTCAGCCCAGGTTTTAATCGGGCCGCCTAATGGGATTATTCAGACACAGGCCTTCATTACACACATGGAGAATAGAGCTTAGCCAGGTCACCCCCGTCAGAGAGAGAGTGTAGTCCTGCTTTTCTCACTACACTAGCAATAAACACGCCATATGGTAATTTTGGCAATGCCCTTTTGTTCATATTAATAAAATGGTGGTTCGTTTGGGTGGCCAAGGTTGAACTAGGAAATGTTGCAGCCTCATCCCTTTTCCAAATTTCCTGTGTGATACAGTCTAATAAAGACAAAATCTCCTAAAAATATTAAAACTGTGTAACGCCTTTCATGGCCACTACTGAATCCTCTTTATTACTAGTTATCAACTGCAAAGATCCAAATTAATTTGATACGTTCTTGTTCATAGCTGAGACTTGCTGCAAGCTAAGCACGTCTTCATCTTGAAAAGTCACCAACATCGCTGCCTGGCGCTGGTTAAGAGGAAAAAATGAACCCTGGTGATTAAGGCGAGACACTGCTGGGGAAAAGGGAAATACATTTGACTTGAGTGATATGAACGTGAAACTTTTGCTGTATATTACTGACAGGAATGTGAGAAATAAATGTATTTTGCCTCATTTTATGTGTAAAATGGCCAACACTGCCCGATTTCCGATGACAGAATGTAAGTAAGGGATAAAGCCATATTTAAATGTATGCTTTTATTTTGATATATTAGTTAGCTGGTTATTAGTGAATACATCTGTGTATAGTCACATTTTGCCTCGTTATTTTGAGGTTCAAATCTCAATAAATTAGGATAAGAATTCAATATTTAAATTAGTGATGGCACTTTAGTCTTTGGGATCCGTTCATGTCAAAGAGCCGTTCAAAAGACTGGCTCATTTTTATATAGAAAATTATAATGGTGATGATTTTAACTCTTTAAAAATGTGTATGTGAATAAAATGTTGTGCCACAATTCATGAAAAGAGACAACAACTGTCGCCAAATCATGTTTATTACAAAAAATTTTCATTTGTGTCGTCTTCTCAGCTGTTTTGCTGATTCTTGAGGCCATTTCGGTTAAATTAATGTAAAACATACTGATAAAAAGATCTGGCTCTTTTCACAATTGAGATCCGTTTCGAACCATTCACCTAAAGCCGTTCAAATGAGCCGATTCGGTCATGAACGTCCCATCACTAATTGAAATATCCCTCTGACAAAAACTTCTAAATAATGCTAAGTACAATACATGGACGTTTGGTGTCTGTAGGTGCAACTAAAGTGGAGATTTCTTTGCAAAATAATAATGTCATGTGGAGAAACGTCTGTACATGCACATGTACTGTATTATCTTCAGTCTATCTTTTCTGGCCACTTTTTTCTACTTTGACACTTAAACTAAGATGTTAAGGGACAAAATTAGGACTAACTAAATCGATGTTGTCATCTGCTGTGTCTCACACATGTAATAATAATAATATTAGACAGTGTGTGTTTGTTGTAAAGGTTCAGGTAAAGGTAAATGTCTGTATGTGCTAAGATCTAAGGATCTGGCTTCCCCTGACCTGACGTGGTGATTGATGTGAATTTAGGTGGTCTTGACCTTTCTAGTAAAAACATTAGCCTAAGCTGCTAAAACCGCTAATGTAGGGCTGTAAACGGTGACAGAAAACCCCTTCAAAAGCTGATCCCTATCACCCTTATATCAATAAAAAGATCAGGTAACACTGCCCTTTGTAAACTCATATTCAAAGAATGTCTGCTCTAATGAATGGGAACCCACAACTGTCTGCAAACGGCAGACATGAAAGCTCTTGTAAACAGGCAGGTATTTTTGTGGGCTTCTGGCATGGCAGCTCAAGCTCTAAACAGCCACTTGACGTAAATGAAGCTTTCTGGGATTTTTAAAGGGCAACGGTAATTAGGCGTTTAATTAGTAAGAGCCAATAATGGGGAGCAATGGGCTTCGTTGAAAGTTAGTAGGGTAAATCTTCAAACTACTGGCTCAAGAGATTTATCATTTCGCAATACCACTACGGGGCAACAAGCCTTTTTTATTTGGAAACAAAAGGAGATGTTTTGGCTCAGAGGCCAGCCTGTTCTCACTGTGTTATTCGCTTCTATTTGCGCTTATCCCACTACAAGGTCACCACACCGCCGCACGCTCGGACCGCTAGCCTCGTCATCGCAACAGAACAAAATGGGATTTGGGAAATGGTTGCTCTCCGTAGCTGGGTTTTGATCAGATTTTGAGATATGAACAAAACAGAACTTGAGAAAATGAGGCAAGTTTCGGATGCACTTTACTTCACAGCACAGGGGTTGCATGATAATGAGGCGGAGATGGCACGGCGTGGTACTGTATGTAAAAGTGTAATAGCATTGTGGTTGTGTGTTCTGAGTTGCCATTTATGCAACAAGATGTCAGGATTTGCTGAGTTATGTATGATTGCATTGAAACAGGACAGGCCCAAATCCTACCCCAATATAAATACTGCCAATTATCAAAAAACACAATTTGTATTTTCTTAGTAAAACATGGGAGCAAAACATCACCGCGCCACGTCACTGCCAACTGCTTGATTGACAGTCGCCTCAGCCAATGACAAAACAGACAGAAATGAGACGGAAATGAGGATCATTGTCTCAAACAAGCCAACTAAGAGAAGGCTTATCTCAGGTTTACCTTTTCCAAAGTCCCTACCTTCAAATGGCCACAACTTCTCCAAATATCATCAGATTCCCATGTGTTATGCATCGTTGGAAAGCTTGTAGACTACACTTTCAGAATGTGTGAATAACTCAAAATGCCCCCGAACAGACTTGTGTCAGTACTTTCCGTGATCGGTCACATATTTTATCTCTTGTTATCTGTTTGTTTGCGACTTCCATCGTATCGCGTGCGACGAAATGACTGTGCGGGAAAGTAAAGTGCACCTTAGGTTTCTCTCAGACTTCGTTTGGAAATCTCAGATATGGTTCGGAAAGCTTAAATGTGTGGGGCGGGGCTGCTGAATCTACGTATGGAAACATTTTAAAAGGATGCACACACACAGATCTAGAATAATTTGAACAAAGCTGCTCATCAATTTTGGATTACAGTTTAGAACCCATTAAATGTTTTTTTGATGGATAACTTCAAAATGCACCATAAAAATGCCTATGAAGTAAATTACCGTGCAGTGTTTATGGTTGAACTAATCATGTTATGGATACACTATTACAGTATAAATAGGAATGGCACTGAATTATCGCCAAAGTGTTTTGACGGTGTGTGCGTGGGAGGGAGGAGGCATTCCACCAGAGGCACACTACTGCTACCGGCAACACCTGCCAAGAGACAGATAAAGAAGACCTCAAAGCAACTCACAACAGCCTCCTCTCACTGTTCCCAGCTACAAAGCCCCTGTCTATTAACAGTGGAAATATGCTGATAGTGGGGTAACCTTGAGTTTCTTCACACGTACTGTAACTATTGAGATAAATAGCCACCACGGTGTACCTCGACTTGGCTATAATTCAGTCCAAAAGCCCTGACAGATTTATACTGGTAATGGAAAACATGAAATACTGTGGAGCGTCTAAATGCTGCCACCACGGGTTGCATTAATCAGAGCATTTTGAACATGCAGCGCCTGATTTGATATGGCGTGTATGATTTATCATGGGTAAAAGCAGCCTTTTAAAAGTCTGTTTCCGTTCCCAAGTCAAAACTACCAAGTCATAAAAAAGATCCAAGGGAAACAAATCACTAACATAATATGTATTTTTGGCATCCCCGTTCTGCGCTCATTTAAACAGATGATGTGTCACTTTTAGATGTTTAGACTCTATGAGCCTGGTACAACAATCATTTATGTGACTTTGGTGCTGATAGCAGTAGCCTTGTTCCCCAATCGCTTTGGCACATTTCTCAGATCAGAATTGATATTTTCAAAAAAATGTATACCTTTCTCAAAACAGTTCAGACAAACCGCAAAACACAGTGTCTTCATTGCGAAATCAAATCACCTGCTCAAAAAAACGTAGTTAATCCATCAACATTATTGCTCTCAGTGACACATCAGAGCCTCCAAAATACAGACACCTTTGTGCAGCGTCTATCAGCATCAAAATGGTTCCACTGGTCGTCTGCTTATTCTCCGGCATAAACGGAGAGATTTGTGTTTCAAAGATGTTTCTAAGGAGGAAAATACCTGTGATTGTTTAGAAATTTAATGACAACATTTTGGAGTTTACGGTTTTCAGTCTCAGCTGAAGCAGATGTTACTGTGAAATACCACAGACTCAGCTCCGCCGTTCTCCATGAAGCAAAACACCTACAGGTCATAACTGTATACATGTTTGTACATTTGTACTACTGTATTTCACTTTCTGTGTTTAGCACACACAAAAACTATATTTAGTTTATGTGTCGGTTCTCAGTCGTACAGGAGTTGTCCATCGTAGGCCAAGATTCTTCAGTCTTCATCTGTACTCTGTAGTTGAAGTGTTGGACGCTTCGATCTTAGTCCAAAGATCTTCATCGGCGAATAAAGATTTAAACACGTTCATGGCAACAACCTTAGAACGTAACCCAGGGTGAGACAATAGAGAGGTAACGAGCCCTATTGAGTATGAATAGGCTAAGATGTTTTCCTACCTTTAGTGCCAAGAGAGGGGGGGACTTAGAGGTTAACTCCTCCTCCTGGTTTACGCACGAACCCACGAATGTGTTTAAGTCTTTTTTCGCTGAGGAAGACCTTTGGACTACGCTTCAACTACAGAGTACAGATGAAGACTGAAGAATCTTGGCCTATATTTAGTTTAGATCACTGTGGATGGACTGTAATGTTTGAGTGGCGTTGGGGCGACTGTCAGGAGCAGTGGGCAGTGCAGCCTGAGAACTTTCTCCTGATTCTAGTTTCTACCATAATTTCATTGCTCGCTATACATTGTTCTGTATATTTCACATTTGTATATTTTTGTTTTCATTCAGAAAACTCCTATGAGTGTGGAAAATACCATGACTGATGTATTTCGTACTACCTTGTGATTTGAAAAAAACAACTTAATCACTTGCTGATTGAACAATTACATTTGAAAGACAAATGTGCCAAAGCGACTGGGAAAAACTGTAATATTTACTTTTACTTGTAATAGTTAATTTCTAAATGACAACAGTCCTAAACCAAAGCGTAAACCACAACCAGACCAAATGACTAAACCATGACTACAGATTAATGACGGCAACAGAATGAACCATTAGCTCATTATGCACCACTAATTGCAAATCAGACACAATCTCTACACTGTAACAAATAATAGTTAGTCATCTGTATATAACTAGTAACAATTGATTTGATATTAACTACTTCTCTCATACTTGAATGACATGTTGCATTGCAGCCAGCCACTGTCGCTTCTTTCTTGCCAAGCCGACACAACTGAGTCATTCGCAAAAAGAAGAAGAAGAAGAAGAAGAAGAAGAAGAAGAAGAAGAAGAAGAAAAAAAAACGTAGACGTGAAGAGCAACAAATGGTAAACAACATAACTCAGAAAATCCTGACATCTTGTTGCATAAATGGCATCTTTTCAGTGCCAGATTGCAGCTTTGGAAAACAACACACAGCTACAATCTGAGGAGCGGTTTGTCTTTCTACTACAGAAGGAGACAGCCAACAGGAAAGAGGATCAAACAGGGGCGTTTGAAGCTGGAGAGGGCTCTACGTGAGCACAAGCAACTGTTTCACAAGCACGTCCTGCAGGTAAGAGTTTCTGGGTGTGCGCGGGCCGTGTCCATACATGAAAGGCAAGCAGGTACTGGCGTTCCCGGAGTCTTAGCGCAATCGCTCGGACGAGGTGTTATGACAGGCTGGGAACATGGGAGAGGATTTGAATGCGAGCGGAGAGCAGGGAGTGGCGCTAATGTGACTTAATGAGGAGCTGACAAGACAATATGAAAGGAAATTAAAAGGCTGGTTCAGGGACACAGACGGGTGGCAGCAGAAGAAAGGGGAGATGAAGAGGGTGCTTTTACAGAGGTGGAGAGTGACAAGAGCAAATAAAGAGCGGAGTAATGAGTGAGAGAGGAGCAGGACAATCGGGAGACGCGGGCTCATTCAGTGATACCAAAGATCTTCATTTACAACCCGGCGTCGCCACAGTCAGGGCGCTCGGAGACTCTAGGAGGCACTTTGGCAGTATTTCCTTCCATTCAGGAATCAAGTACACTGCGAAGTCTTCACAAGGTTGAGTTATCCACGCATTATCTACCGTGATCTTCAGCAAACTGGGCAGCACTGACTCTGTCTGTCTGTCTGTTAAATCACAACTAGGGCTGGGTGCCGTTAAACGATACCAGTATGGTATCGAAAATATAATGAAGGTACTACCGGTAACTAAAAATAAATAGGTACCGAAAAAAGCAAATTTCTCTGCCTGGTGGGTCAAATAAATGATAAAAACACGGAAAGAAACAGTGTTTTATTGAATTAATTTTTGTTCTGTTTTATGGTTCTACACAAATCTACAAATCAAGCACGAGTATAAATGACTTGCTTTGAGAATATTAGTCTGGTCTTTTTTTTTTTTTTTACCTTTATTTAACCAGGAAATGGTTAAATAAGAGTCT
>OMNZ01061058.1:0-12827 GCA_900303255.1 Lesueurigobius sanzi | reverse complement strand
GAGCTACTTTTATGGATAAGAGTTCTAGACTTCTCAGAGACTTCCCAGAGACTCAGAGACTAAAGGGCCTATCTCACCTCCCATTGAGACCAGTTCAAAAACCTGGGGTAGATTTGAGTCTCTGAGATGTCTCTGCGGAGTCTCTGCGGAGGTCTCCAGGGGGTTGCGGGAAATTCAAACATGTTTGAATTTTTCAGAAACTAGTTGGAGACTTTTTCCAAGTCTCCGTCAGGTCTCGGGGAGGTCTCTATTCAGTTGCGGTGAAGTCTCGGAGACATCCCAGAGACCTTGTTGACACGTCTCCCCGGTCATGTTCAAAATAATTCTCCGCAAAATCTCCATAACTGAATTGAGACCTTTCCGAGACCCGTTGGAGACTTGAAAAAGTCTCCAACTGGTCTCCCGCAACTCCCTGGAGACCGGGAGACTTCGCTGAGACTTCGCTGAGACTTCGCAGAGACGTCTCAGAGACTCAAGTCTGCGAGGGTGCAAACTAGTCTCCAGGCCAGTGAGATGGGCCCTTTAGGTTGATTTACTTGATTATTCTTTATTTTTTTTAAAGTTTCCGAGTCATACCTTACTGCATTTACCTAAATGTCTTCAGATTCTGTTCAGAAATGAAATAAAAATGCATCTACAATGTGACTCATCAAGCGTAAGTAGGAATATAGAAAGTCTATGGCGAGCTACTTGGACAGAGCTGGAGAGCTACTGGTTGGAGATCCCCGGTGTACACACTTTGAGCACGGATCTACTCAGAACCGATCGAATGTTGAATTAAAAAGGCTTTTAACCTCTTATACCCCACAGGACCCAAATTGGACACACAAGGCGCAGTGGGCCCAAAATAGTTGACAAAAGCACCATCAAATACGAAAAATTTGGCGATTCAATTGTGATTTGAAAACATAAAAACTCAGGTCCACTGTAAAGAAACGTAAAGTCGGCAATATTGATCATTTTTGGGGCAACTGACAGATTTTTCTGAAAGGTTAGACATCCCTCCACTTCACCGAGTCCTGTGCAAATAAAGACCCAGAACATTATCTAACCCAGGGGTGCTCAAATTCAGCCTTCCTCCCAGGAGTTTCATTTGGCCTTCGAGATGGTGCTTACTTTTGTTAGAAGTGTCCACTTTGATTAATTTGCAACTGAATGGACTGTCAAGCAAAACAGCTTTAACCTCTTATACCCTACAGGACCCAAATTTGGCACGCTGGGGTTTAAGGGGTTAAAATGTGGGGGACAGTTTTGAGTTTGAACAATGATGGAATATAAGCAGGAAGGACAGAAAGCAACACCTGCGTCCACTGGGCGTGTCATTACAGGAAAAGTCACGCAAACACCACAACTGTGCCATTTTCACATTCGCATGAGGAATCCAACTCATTTTGCCATTAGGCCTGTCACATTGTGCACTCTTAGCTGCATGTTAGCTGCTTTTATGCCACGAAACCCCAGTTGATTAGATGTATTGGCTTGATCGTATTTTCAAGAGTTAGCCCTTCCAAATCCCTTGCGACAGTGGAATCGCTTACACCAACACAACTAACAAGCACAACAATTACAGGTAGATATAGATACATTTAGGCATGCAGATAATGGTTGAAATAATAAAGAGTTTAGTGACGGAGAACGGACATGACAGATACTGGTTGGCAACGTGTCATATCCGGGGGCGTGACCTTGCGAGGGGGAATGAAGTCTGTTATGGAAGTCCTTATTTTTTCTGGCAGACTATATGCATATTTAACACAAATCATAATGTAGGAGCCTTTGTTTATAGACAGTGATACAAGAGTTCATTCCGATTCATCAAACATTGCATTCTTAAAGTGATGCGCCGCAGAGACCAGCCCATTAAAAATACATACACGTAAATGCACCTGGAAGCTGATGGCCATTTACAGGGCAGAGAAAACAAACGGTGGGTCTTGACCTTCCCTGTGAGTTGAGGCGGAGGATATGTTCACTCACCGTTTCCGTATCGCCCGATTATTGTGTTATACCTGCAACTAGGGGCCTTAGACGGACATGAACGCCACTGTGAGAAGCCTTTTGCTGTATATATTTTCAGTCACAATGTGAATGTGAATAGAAGAAAGAGCACAGATCACCCTATAGCACTAAGCTTTCACATTCATACTTGCAATGTAATACAGATACAGTTGTGGCCAAAATTGTACACACCCTTTTAATCTTTTGGCCATTTTTCATAGAATATGTTTTTCCACTCATGGTTAGTGGTTGTGTGAAGCCATTTATTGTCAAATAACTAAGTTTACTCTTTTGAAATCATAATGAAACAGCAACTACTCAAAAAAAAAGGATGTTTGCTTCAAGATGCACAATATGTAAACTTTTGATCAGGGCCAGTTTCTAGAAAAGCCTAAACAAACAGGTTTTTTGATAATAAATGGCTTCACGCAACCACTAACCATGAGTGAAATAAAGGTTTTACATACCCTGACATTCTGCCAGGGTATGTAAACCTTTGGCCACAACTGTATATGCAAATGTTATATTCTGCTGAATTTCTTTTCCCGATTGTAAACACAGCCTATGATTTCTACGTCTCAATATGTTAACTGTAACTTGTAAATCCAAGCTTATCACGTTTGTTACTTTGTGCCCCCACTGTGCATTCCCTTATCCTTGTGCTTTTTATTAGACGTGTATTCACAAACTATACACAGGCATAACATATTCATGATTGTATGTGCATAATGTATGTATTATGTGTATGCATGCTACAGACTTTAAGGTGCAGAGATGCATTTGCATCAGGCATGTGTATGTAAATGTAAGAACATTTTCTCAGGGAAACAACACTATTTATACATTTGTCTTATTGTATGTTTGATGCATGTATTAAATGCAATTTAGCTATTCTTTATATAGACTATAACTGGGTTAGAAGGGTGAGAAAATGTTACAAAACATGTGCAGCATACTGGATTGATACCAAAAGCGTCTTTTACTTTGTCCCCCATATGTTTATTTTTTATTGAAAACGATGCAAGTCTGTAATCATTGTGTGAGTTGGGATAATACTTTAGGCAGTGGTGCCCAAAGTAGGGCCTGGGGGGAAAATTCGTCCCTCCAAGGGGTTTCATTTGGCCCTTGAGATGGTGCTAAGATTGTTGAGGAGTATCTGCAGTGCAAAAATGCAAAAAACTAATCTAAAAACAATTTGACCTTGATTTGAGCAGGAAAATAAATGTATCTGTCAAAGGATACTTTTTTTTTCTGCATTTAGAATAAGAAGAAAACCATCGTATTGCACAGAAAGTAATTTAATTTTACTTGCAAAAAAGAAGAACAATCTCATTGTATTGACATTTTTTACTTGGTAAGTCACAATTACACTCAATATTCTTAAATCCAGACATTTTCACTTATTAAAAGGGACTCTACGGAAGTTACAATTTTAAAAATAATATATAATATAATAATATATTTTCCACCCCCAGCAATGTCCCGCGCTGTACTGTGAGCCCACACCTATCCCACTCAATTGCCGCTATAAGCCTGCACTGTCACTCTAAAGTTGTGTGTTCGGGCCGAGGCAGCAGTCATTCACCAGCTTAACATGGAGACTGCAGTTACACGGACGGCCAGAGGTGGCAGTCACGAGTATGAAAATGGACAACCTCCGTTGAGTCCCTTTAAGATGTCATTATTTGCAGTGTACTTTGATTAATTTGACTGAATAGACTATTGCTAGTTACAAAGGACACTTGAAGAGTTTGTTTGCAAAAGCAGATATCTCCGTATAGAATTTTTTGCTAAGTTGTTTTAAATTTGTATTACCGTACTCTACAGGTAGCACCAGCAAAGTTAAAGGTGAATTAATTTGATCAATAACAAGTGACTTCATATTTCTGATGCACTAAAATAGATCTGGTCATTAAAATCTCATCTACAAAAAGAGAAAACTACAAGCATATGTTGATTTTTGTCAATGGCACTTATCTGTTTTTGCAAATAAACTCTTCACTTATACAGCATGTCCTACTCAGTAGCACAGTTATCATAGATCTGATTGAAATTGATCTTTTGTCATTATGTAAAAACTAGGGCTATGTGATTATTAAGGAGAAAAACAAAAAAAAGTAAGTTTCTAGCCCATTCCTGTCAGGAGTTATGATGAGGTGAACGTGAAATTTAACATTATACGCAAAAATTTTAGTTTGTCGGAAATGAACAAAATTTGGTGCCAAATTCTATTTTGGCATTCCGATCAAAAAACACCCATGCCATATTTTTGTTGTCTGTGTTGCCATGGCGACAGCCAGAATTCCCCATTGTATTCTAATGGCAAAATTCACAAAAATGACCGCCTTGCTCTTTTTCAGCGTGTCATTCATACCGTAATCTAACATTGAGGGGGGAAAGGGGCCCAGCGCCCCCTCTGGCCAGGGCTACGACGAGGGCCGTTAAATGCCGCTTGCAGCTTTAATTTTTTGTTAAAATTGTTCAGCCCTAAAGAGGACCTTGAAAAAATAATCGCATATTAAAACACAATATTGAGGAAAAAAATTGCAATTAGATTATTTTCCAAAATCGTTCAGCCCTAGTAAAAACAGTATTGCATTTGGCCCTTCGCTGGCCCTCCGTGTAAAATACTTTTGGGCACCCCTGCTCACAAAATGAAAATTTAGTCTTATAAACTACCTATAATTTAGTTTAATTTTCTAGTTTTAGTCAGCAAAAACATTACTTTGACTAAAATCATGACACAATATCATCTTGGCTGGTATATTCCCTTCGCCGTTCGCAGGTGGCCAATCAAAAGTCGCCCGTCTCTCACTGGCCCTGGCGCACTTTACAGCCAGCCTGCGATACATCTCGGCCCACAGCGGATCGCCAACTGTTCCGCCGGCTCTTGTCTGGCCAGAACGCGGCCCAGGGATCACACAACGAGGCTCTCAGACATTAAAATGACTCACCCGTCTCTGTCGCGCCTGTGTGCTCGAAGTGCGCGGACGTACACCAGCACACGCACTCCATCATTGCGCCGGGATGAAGTCATGTATGGCTCAAGTGGTAGATAAAGCAGAGCGCCGAGCAGATAACGTTTGAAGGCGATGATGAAAGGAGGAAAGGTTGCGTCGGGGTCCCTCTGACCTCAAAGACCGGGCTTCATTTGCATATCTGAAGCTACAACACACTAATGGCTTTTCTATTTTAAACCAATGGGGGGAAAAAATATGTGCCAGACAACATTCATTGTACAATTGTGGGTAGAGATTCCATATTCTTTGTCAAGTATAATGGGGCTTGGGTCTAGATAAGAAGATTAAAGTTTTGTGTATATTTGTGAGCTTGCCATAGAAAGGGCTTCCATTAGCAAAACGAGTAGAGAGTCATTTGCATAGTGTAAACCTGTTGGCTGCTCGCTATGGAAGCCCTTAGCCCTATAGTGCAGTGATGTTTTTCATTAACGGGAGACAGGCACAACTATTTTCTTTTAGGTTTTGGGCCATTTTGTTCGCTAAACATATAAACCTGATTTCCTAACCTTGACCACAGAATTATATTAAAATTGCAACTTCAAGGGCCTTTGAGAATTACATTTGATCATTGTGGTGGCAACATTTGCTCTTGAAGTAGCTCCACAGACTCCACTTGACAGTCCGCGAAGTAACAAAATTCAGAAGTTACTGTATTTCTGTTTTGAAATGACTTGTTCCTGCCTGATCTATAGTTGCACTTAAAGCCTAATTCACACATACTATGCCACGCGGCCTGCAGCCTGCCTCTACCCAGGTCATTGTATGATTGCGAAGAATCCACGGGTCCAACCCGGACATAACGGACCATGAATGCGCATGGCGATTGGCTAATCAGCCTGTTGGGAGTGGTAAAAGTGTTTTTTTTTTAAAGTCATCGTCGCTCATGTTGAGGAGCACATCATTGTGATAGAGAAGGCCACTGGGTAGTGTTGCCACCTGTCCCGGTTTTACCTGATTGTCCTTCTTTTTAATGGCCTGTCCCGGGGAAAAAAATATTCTCCCGGGACATATCACCTTTTACCTGCCCACTAGCGCCCCCAGGTGTCTACAATCAAAAACTGTAGGAAATAAGCCAAAACAATAAAGACTGGACATTTTTAAAGCAATTAACTGAATAAATAACAACATAATGGTATTCAAATTAATCAAAAGATTACCGTTGAGAGCAAAATAATATTATTAGTAAACACATCTGTTGACATTAACCACTTAAAGTAACTACTTAAAGCAAATCTAACATAGCTCCATCACAAGGTTATGTCCAATTTCGCTGTAGAAGGGCATTTTTTGTCTTGGGTTAGATGTGTGAAGGGCGCCGCTGCTTATAAGCAAAAGGGTCGATTGGGTTGCGAAATGTCCAGGTTTTTTGTCAGGCCCAGGTGGCAACCCTACCACTGGGTCTGTCGAGGGTCCAAATGGTCTGTTTGCGTTGCAAGACCAATTTCCAGTAGACTGCTGCCTTCCTGCGCAGGTGCCTGTGTGCCACTGTCGCTCCATGTCCATTTCTGTCTTTTCTCTTTCATTGATCAATGGCATAACATTAGTGCGGTCCTTTAGTCTTTTGACCTGCCGCATGAGCAGCAATAGCGCAAAAAGTTCCACTTTCTTTTCGAAAGTTTCGCTCACGGTGCATCCCTTTTTTCATAATTAACGCGTCTTTTATGCAAACCCTGACCACTCTCTTTTGAACGGCTCGAACTGGATCTCATATACGAAAAGAGCCAAATCATTTTTTGTTTGTTTTTTCATCAAATTTTCTACAGATGAAACTGAACGCTCGGAAAACAGCCGAAAGGCAGAGAAAAAATTATGAGTGAAATTTGTTTGTGCTAAAAATGACTTTGCCAAGCAGCTGTTGTCTCTTTTCCTTAACTGTAGATCAAATTTCTATTTACCTGCTACAAATTTCAAAGGCTAAAATACATTACTGCTGTGTATAGTAGTAATTTAAATCAAAAGTTGTGCCTCTGAGCAAATTAGGTATGTGTTTTCTCGCTGGCTTCCTCAAAAAATTACATACAATGAGTCAGTCTTTTGAACGGCTCTTTGAATTGAACCAAAGATTCGGCTCCCAGTAAAAAGAGAAATAAATCCTAGTTACATCATTTCACAGTACACATTTTGAATATGTCCAGGAGCATTAACATGGGAGAAAAGACTGAGAAATCTCACACATTTGAGGAGAAACTGCACATATCTAAACCACATGAATATCGTTTTCATAAGCAGTATTGGTTATTAATACGGTTGTCATCAATTCATTCTTATACAATTATCACCTCAATATTTAAAACTGCTACCAACCAAACTGTACATGGCTAATATCAAAAGTTCCTTCTTAATTTAATGCATCAAAAAAGTGAGATCTTTTGCAGCTATAAGAACGCATTTGCCGAAATTTGACTTGGCCACGAACAGAACTGATGTGCCGTTTTGCCTATTGTTATCTTAATGCATTATTCTTTTTCTTTGGCACCTGTTAAATAATAAATAAACACTCACACAATTGTATTAATTGTAATTGTTTTTATAAATGAAGTGTTAGATCCCAGATGCCGTTAAAGTTTACAGTTTTCTCCCTGTTACTTTCGCTTGGCAGATGCCGCAGAGAGAAATGTGTAATATTGGCTGAAAGACTCACTACGGGGAGAAGAGAAAGTTGATCAAAAACCTGCTGTGAACCGTAAAGTTCAGCTGCGAAAACAGATGCATGTCTCATCTTCCGGACTTGAAAACTTCTATCAAAATAAATAGTGCGGAGAAAACACCAGACAGATCTAAACACAGGAGCAATGTTTACACTGAGCATATATTCCACTAATAAGGGGCTCAAAGAGAAGGAGACAGGTCGGATCTGAAGGAATACTTGATGAGTTTGGGAGGGTGGCGTATACCGTTCAGAGCATGTTCAATAGAAGATATCAGCGTCTCGCAAACACATAAATACTTGATCTGAATGTAATAAATCAATACAAACTCGTCAGGTTTGCCATATGAAAGCGAAAGTTAAGTTAAAGGTTAGGTTAAAAGTTGGAGGGGGAAAAAGCTTAGCTCTTAGGGGGAGGTCTGCAGTCACATTTTGCAACAGCCAAACAATTCAAATGTTACTATCATTTATTATCACAGTGTTGTCATCGTGTCCCACAGACTGCTGTTGTAGCTTTCAGTATAGGAGGATCTTTTGTGATAAAATGTTTTTTCGAATTCTCTTCAAAAGGAACGGCGGAAAACAAAAGAATTGGGACGATCGGGAGATTAAACCCGGACGCTCTGAAGAAATCCTGGATTCCTTCAGCAACTGACAGAGTTTGTGAGGGTCGTTTTAAGTCCTATAGTGACATAACGCCCACGAGGAGATGCGCGAGTCTGCTTGACCATGTCTGACCTGTGCTGTTGTTGATCACCGCTTTCTGTTTCGCAGGAGAGATTGGCTCAACTTTCCTTGAAACGAAACAACAAGTCCTCCAGACTTTTGAAAGCCTTTGATTTTTCATGTGTAAAGGGTCCAGGGCTTTCTTTTAAATAGGAACAAATGTCTCTCCAGCAGATTTGTGGTCAAGACAGAAGCGAGTCGGGAAGCCAACGTTTTTCGTCATTCCAGATCTCATATGGGCTTCGAATAACGTTGATTTTGTCGCCAATACAGATTTTTAGCTTCTTAAAGTGGTTATATATTGGCGATTTCACCCGCTAACTCTCTTGGAAGTGTTCGTCGCGCCCGCCATTGCTTTGTTTTTTCTGCCACCCAACCACTCGCGCATGCGCACAGATGTCAACAAAGATCCTCCTATTGCATTGCCTTGTTGTGCTCCTCTCAAAGGAGCCGGCCAGAGTAGCCTTTGTCATGATGGAAAAGCTAGATGTATAGAAAAGGGTACATACGGGTGAATCCGTGAACTGTGCCCTGGATGGGAAAGGGCTTTTTCCATTCATTTTACTATTTTTAGGGTTAGGTTTAGGTCTCCGGGTAGTTTGGATCCGTTTAAACTAGCATTGGTCTCAAATGTGGCCTTTCCCATTTTGGGAAAAAAAAAAATCGCGCCCTGGATGGTCTCTAGGTGACAGCACATTTGGCGTTTGGTGTAAAAGGTCCTCATGACACTCCAGGATAAACAACTGGTTGGTTTTCACTGTGAGATAGTTTCATCAGCAGAGAAAACCTATGAGAACCCAATTTTTCGGTTAGAGACATAGAAGTAGCCTAGTCAACAAGGAAGAAACGACCAAAGTGAACAGGAGTAACTCAAAACTGCATGAATGAAGCGAAGTTCTACTCCAGGTATACTCTACTCCTGTATTTTTTAACATATAAAGCTCAAAAAAGGTTACTAAGGCGTTACTAAAGCACATATTATGTAGATATAGGTAAAAAAGCAGAGGATTGGTTGTGTACCTGAAGTGCCACACGAGGCAGAATAATTGGAATTGCAGAATGGAACATAAAGGATCCATATCCTTTGAATACTGCCATGATTTCGTCTGAATCAATTTGTTTGTCTAGGTTGAGAACGCGCCAGATAAGGTGCCTCCATTTACAACGTGGACATATGAAAAGCGAATCCCCCCCGACCCGCTTTCTGTATCAAATTCTTTAGTTATGCAAAGTGATTTCTAATTGCGCCGGCTTTCTTTGTCAAGGATTGTCCGTTCAAAAGACAGGCCAAGAAAGTTTGCGCTGTCCTTGACCGACACCGAGGAGAAAACAACACGCCTGTCAGGTCTGCGCGGAAGAATCTTTGCGAATAAATTAGACTCATTCGATTCGCGAAAAAGCTCTGTAAATTCATCGTTCCACCAAAATGACATTAAAATCTTAAGGCGTCTGGGAGCTGATGTGCTCGGACGTTCGTGAAATTATCCCTCCTCTCCACTTTGAGCTTGAAATGTCCTGTCCCCGCTGTGTGCTTTCACTTGATTAGGCATCTTCAATGTCAGATCACACCCAGGCGAAGACAGGAAATTTGAATAAGAAGCACTCTAAAAATTGAGATTAAAGCCTTAAATCCAGCACATACTGACAAAAATTAGCCGGAAATGTCAACAGAGGGTCCGTTTTTGTAGTTTGTAAGCCGGGGCGAAAGAGTGGAGTGCGAATTGATAAGATGTAAATTCCTGCGCGCTGCGATAGCGAGACTTGTAAAAACAAAATGTCTTCCAAACTAAGTTAAATTGAAGCTGATTGTATTCTCGCCGCACGCTTCCCCCCGTCCCTAAGCTCTGTCTAAATATTGAAGGAGAGCACGGTGAAAAGAGTCGGCTATCCAGAGAATTCCACCCAATCTGCATATTCATCACAATTAATTAGGATTCCTCCCTCTGTCTCCCTCACTCCCTGCCATCTTTTTTTTTCTCTCTTTTTTTTTTTTTTTTTAAATCTTTCCTGCTTTATTTCTCAAGAGGTAGCTACAAGACAATGCCGGAGAGGTGATCGGAATCAGAAATCAAGCAAACACACACATACCTCAACGCTGGAATCTTTGGCCTGTGAATAGCGTCTGCATCAGATAGCATTACGACGGGCTTTCTGTGGATGCGGCTAACTTCGCCCGCACCCCATCTGTCTGAGCGCAGTCGAAGAAACGGGGAACGGGCATTGTCTGCGGCGTGTGCTAACGCATCGGGACTTATTGTGCGAAGAAGACAAAGCGCAAAGCGGGAGAAGGAGCTTAAAAGTTTGTCGCGCGTCGGAATCCTCCAGGTCTAATCAGGTCCGCGCCGATTTCACGTGATGAGATTTTAATCCATCGTTGACATTTGAAAAATTGAATTCAAATTGGCCAGCTGACTACGTTAATATACATAACCTGAATAAATGCTCCAACTTCCTACTGCTCTGGTGTGTGTGTGTGTGTGTGTGGTCAGGGGAGCGGGTATGAGTGATGAGTGCTTTCCAAATTAATTATTTAAGAGGTCGCCGTGGGGTCATGATGTCGGATGCCACTTTTATGGAGACGAAAAAATCAGAATTGCAGTTCACAATTTAGCCCTGGAGGATCATTTTAAGGCCACAAAAATGCAAACTATACACAGCAATACTAAAATGATCAAAAGTTGGACAGGGAACAATAAACATTATTCTTAAAATGTAATGTATCAGCAGAATATAGTTAGTTTAGTGTGATAGATCCTCAAGATACATTTAAAAAAGACTTCCAATTAGTTCCAATTGTGGCACTATTTAAAAAAATGTATTATATGTCCAATTAACATTATCGTTTAGCTTAAAGAGCAACCATACAAGTCTCCTCCAGTGGCGTTTTTACATTGTATGCAACAATTTTTACATATTTTAACAGTTTCTTAATCCACCAGCTACATATAGTGAACATTCATTTCAACAACATCATAAAAATTAGCTGGAACTACAGCATGATACGGCTTTGCAATAATGGACAAAACCTACAATTAATTTATTTTTGTATTGCCCAATATCACAAAGGGTGAAAACACAGACATATAGTCCCACGGCTAGAACTACTAGTGGTCTCCAAAATGGGGGTCAGGACCCTCCAGTGGGTTGCAAGGCACTGAGATAATTTCAAGACGCCAAAAATATAAATACACCAATTGTGCAAGTTCTCCCATTTAAAAAGATGAGAGAGGCCTGTAATTTTCATCATAGATGCACGTCAACTATGAGAGACAAAATGAGAAAAAAAATACAGAAAATCACTGTCTGATTTTTAAAGAATTTTTTGCAAATTATGGTAGGAAATAAGTATTTGGACGTTCATCTCAATACTTTGTTATATACCCTTTTTTGGCAATGACAGAGGTCAAACATTTTCTGTAAGTCTTCACAAGGTTTTCACACACTGTTGCTGGTATTTTGGCCCATTCCACCATGCAGAACTCCTCTAGAGCAGTGATGTCGCTGGGCAACACAGACTTTCAACTCCCTCCAAAGATTTTCTATGGGGTTGAGATCTGGAGACTGGCTAGGCCACTCCAGGACCTTGAAATGCTAGGAAGCCACTCCTTCGTTGCCCGGGCGATGTGTTTGGGATTATTGTCATGCTGAAAGACCCAGACATGTTTCATCTCCAATGCCTTTGTTGATGGAAGGAGGTTTTCACTCAAAATCTCACCATACATGGCCCCATTCATCCTTTCCTTTACACGGATCAGTCGTCCTGGTCCCTTTGCAGAAAAACAGCCCCAAAGCATGATGTTTCCACCCCCATGCTTCACAGTAGGTATGGTGTTGTTTGGATGCAACTCTCCTCCAAACACGACCAGTTGAGTTTTTACCAAAAAGTTCTATTTTGGTTTCATCTGACCATATGACATTCTCCCAATCCTCTGGATCATCCAAATGCTCTCTCGTAAACTTCAGACGGGCCTGGACATGTACTGGCTTAAGCAGGGGGACACGTCTGGCACTAGGATTTGAGTCCCTGGCGGCTTAGTGTGTTACTGATGGTAACCTTTGGTACTTTGGTCCCAGCTCTCTGCAGGTCATTCACTAGGTTCCCCCGTGTGGTTCTGGGATTTTTGCTCGCCGTTCTTGTGATCATTTTGACCGGGGTGAGATCTTGTGTGGAGCCCCAGATCGAGGAAGATTATCAGTGGTCTTGTATCTTCCATTTTCTAATAATTGCTCCCAGTTGATTTCTTCACACCAAGCTGCTTGCCTTTTGCAGATTCAGTCCTCCCAGCCTGGTGCAGGTCTATAATTTTGTTTCTGGTGTTTTTTGACAGCTCTTTGGTCTTGGCCATAGTGGAGTTTAGTGTGTGACTGTTTGAGGTTGTGGACAGGTGTTTTTTATACTGATAATGAGTTCAAACAGGTGCCATTAATACAGGTAA
>OMNZ01061020.1:11624-23935 GCA_900303255.1 Lesueurigobius sanzi | reverse complement strand
TTTCATGGTGCTTTTTTCAACTATTTTGGGCCCACTGCGCCTTGTGTGTCCAATTTGGGTCCTGTGGGGTATAAGAGGTTAAAGAAATAATCCAAATGCTCACTCCAGCCACTAGGGGGCAGCCAACATTTAAAAATGAAAGGAATTTCACACCTGTCCAGCAGATGGCACTGACACTGAACCATTATAAAAGCTACAAAAACAGTAAAAGTGTTGTTTTTAGCGTATTACCCTGGTGCCCAGGTGACACAGGCTTGTAATACAAGAGTAATCCATTATTATTTATATTTATCAGGCTACAATCCTGTAGGGCAAAGGACATTTTTAAAATGTCAATCAATGTGCTAAATTATTCCAGTGCTAATTATTATTATCGATTTATTGAATAAAATGTGTTAAATAGTATTTTCCTGTTTACAATAATATATGCAGTCCGTGAGCCCCCATCGTAGGTGAATTTCGGCCCATGACACAAATGAGTTTAACACAAGCGGAAAAGACTGTCAATAGCTACTAGGGACACTAAAACATCATGTCCTACTCAAGAGCACAGTAATTAGGATATTTAATCATAGATCTGTCTGCTTTGTCTTTCTACATGCAAAACAGTATTGCCTTTGGCCCTTCGCCCGCTAATTCTGTCCCTCCATGAAAAAAAACTTTGTGCAGCCCTGCTTTAGACAGTTCGAAAAAATATTTCCTAAAATCCTCTCTTCATTTGGACATTATGCTTTGAGTTTACACATACAATCTATCATAATGTGCTCCAAATATCGGCCTAATGGGATAATGTAATAAATGCACATGCTCCCCACTCCACAGTCACCTCGTCCAGAGTAAATCATGGCGTACACGGCCCATACTTTTATGTTCTGTGTCTCGGTGCCAAAAGACATGTTTGTTTGTCTTGACTCCTCTTGCGTGCCTTCGCTCCCAGATCTAATCCACTCACATCTAATCCAATTACATCTAGTCTGTGGTGTGTTTTTACAATGAAATTTCATTATCAAGTGATTTACAGCGACGCCTAATTCATCTTATTGCATTTTGTTTATCATTGCCATCGTATAATACTGCCGGCTATTCCATTTATCAATTAGCCACATCCAAATACCAGTATATCCAGGGCCTCTGGCTGAGCTTTCTGGAAACGCGTCTGCCTGGAAATTGAATATACAGTAAATCCCTTATTAATGGAATAGGAAGTGGAATTTTATAAGCCCAATATCATTATAGCATCATTGTAGTAAATACTAGAAACTTTGAGGCCAAATCAAAATTTGTTTCTTGCGATCAAGCATGCATACTGCATACTAAGCATAGTTGGTTGAAAAAGTATGTCAAAATATTGTATGTAGAATTAGATATCGTTGATATGTTGTGACGATGCTTGACAATGCTGTAACAAACAAGTGTAGACAAAAAATGTACAGTATGTGACCTAATAATGGCAAACAATTTGTATCAAGCATCAAAGTAATTTGACCCAATAATGATTTATTTGATTTGTTTTACATTTAAGATAAGACTTTATTAATCTCAGCATGGAGAGATGTACTCATTACAACAGCTCTTAAGAACACACAGGTCAGGAATCAGGATGTGCCATCAAGAAGATAAACAGGTAATAATAATAACAACAATAATAGAATACACATCTGTTATGCAGGCTACAATGAATAGAAAATGTCTAGTATGCTGGAAAAAAAATCTAGTAAATGTGAAATCAAATAGAATATTGTATAACAATAAAATTCTACAAATCAGACCAAACATTAAGGCTTAACCAATGATGGTGTAGTAAGAGGCCTGCACAATCGTGAAAGTAATGTTATCACTAGTACTAGAAACTACAATATACAATCACTGAGGTCTTACATCTGTCTGAGATTTGCACAATTGTTGCCAACATAACCTAAAACAATCATGCAGGGGTAGGCAACGTCAGGCTCGGGGGCCAAATCTGGCCCTCAAGCATATACCCTTTGGGCCCCAAGATGATTTTGAGAAATATTATGACACTCTAAAGACCTAAACATTGATTAAAACACTCAAAATACTGAAAATACTAATACTACTAATTATTTTAACATTTTCCCTGGGGGGAGACCTCCAACCCCCCCTTTTGTATATGATGTATGAAACAAATAATAGTAGAAAGTGGTCCTTCAGTTTTGATTAACGATGCCCTCGATCTATGGACTAGGAAAAATATCATCCCACCTCCAAGCCTTGCCTACCCCTGCAATAATGTACGGTAACTTGAAGAGCAAACGAGAAAGTGTTTTTGTCGTAATTGTCCCCATTTAGTTCCATTTCAGCTTTGTTTTGGCACTGATTTACAATTTATATGAAGTCTTGTTCGAGCACATTTTGTAAAGTCAAAGGCGCTTACATTGAACAGAATCTACTGTATTGAAATCGTTTAATAAAATAGTTCAATAGACACACATACACATACATTTTGACTTCAATCACAATGTCGTCTCCAATGAAGATGTAGTTTCCTTCCTGGCGTCTGCATGCTGTATGTGACATCTTGACATATTACAGAATATGTAGATTTAGTGCGCCAGTGTGGTGTCTGCGTGCTAATCCCTGTGTTTATGTTCGAGCGGAGCATAAGGACAGCTGCCTCCAGAGCGGGACTAATAATGTGGTGCTAGACGTGCCTCCGAGGAGACTGTGACCTTGCATTGCTGAGATTCCTGTGTTGGAATAAGCTCTACCCCACGTGAGACTTTACAGACTGCACTTCAGGGCAACTCCGACCGCAAAAGGACACCAGCCCACTGCCTGAGCTGGGACTGATAATTATTACTTTGAATCGACAATTAATATATTCAGGTTGTCCGCAGGTTTGTCCTTTGGTCCATCATGAACTGGCGAAGGTGTAAGAACACGATGCGTGTAAGAAAGCATGTCTGGTCTTTATCCAATCATCATTCATTTTCAAAAACACAAATGAATGAATGAGGACGGGGCCTTTCTGTGTGGAGTTTGTGTGTTCTCCCAGTGTCTGAGCAGGTTTCCTCCGGGTGCTCTGGTTTCCTCTACCACTAAAAACATGTACAATAGATCAGGGCGATAAAACACATAAAAGGATCCATATACATTAAAAATGAATAAACAGACAAACAAACACACAAACAAACAAACAAACAAACAGAAATGAACAAACAGCAAAGACAAAGAAGACAATAAGTCAGTCAATTAGTCCTACACTTATATGAGCAGTCTCTCCAGCCAGTGTTTCCTAAGAGCTGAGGTGTAACAGCAGCTGAGGGTCTGTCAGAGACCGTATGATGGAGTTTACAGTCTCTTCCAGTCGCTGCATAAATTTAAACATTCGTCTCAATAGTGCCTCACAAGTGGGAATGTGAGCATCCACAAACAACTGACTGGCACTGTGCCACCTGAGCACCCTCATCAGTGGCCTAAAGGTGTCATTATAGGCCACTGTCTGTTTGGGTCTCACTTTGTTCATTTAAGATGAAAATTATAGGAACTATTTATGTCCACATTGTACACACTGTTCATATCCAAAAGTTACGACATCCGTGTCGCGCGGCATGGCTGCGACACGGGCACAAGTTTGTGATGTGTAGCTCTTGGCTTGTCTAATATTGTGTGATGTTAATTGTGAGGATGTGAAGTATGCAACAGAATTATGTGTGTATCGTTGCCCTTGTTTGTCCAAAACGAATTTCTCCTCTGGAGGCAATAAAGGCTATCTTATCTTATCTTATCTTATCTATCTTATCTTACTCCGTGCCTGGGTTTTATTTGTATCTAATAGTATTTAGATGGTTACTTATTATTTTAACTAGACTGGCCTCATGTTGTAGTAGTATCACTAGCTAGTAGCTAGTGATACTACTACAACATGAGATGCACCACTGAAGTAAACATTTAGCACTGGTTAAATTCAGCATAAACAGATTTAGGGAATGAGTCTGTGATAAAGTCAGTATTGTATTTCCACTCTTATGAATGCTTCAGTTGTTGTGCTGCTGTGAGGTGAGCTGCTACTGCACTGAGTGCGCTCATAGATGCGCTGCACGTCAATTGGTCCCTAGTATCGGCACCACATTAATGAGTACGAGTACGAGTACAAGTACAAGCAGGTGGTAAAAGATTACAAAAGGGTGACACAAATGTATACTGTGATTATGAAATGTTTTAGTGCAGGGGTGCCCAAAGTTTACATGAAGGGCCAAAATAGGCCATGGAGGGCCAAAATTAGCGTGCGAAGGGCCAAACGCAATGCTGTTTTGCATGTAGAGAGATCAAATGTAAATGATTAAATGTATGATTAAATCCTTTAATTACTGTGCTATTGAGTAGTACATGCTGTTTGTATGTCCTTAGTATTGTCTGTCTATCCAGTGCACAAATGAATACTACTTACGAATCTAAGCACCATCTCGAGGGCCAAATGAAGCACCTTGGAGGGCCGAATTTGACCTGCGGACTCCACTTTGGGCACCCTTGTTTTAGTGCCTGCAGAGCCCAAAAAGCACAACATGGTATTGGATAGGTTTTGGTTATTGGAACATCCCTAGGATTTGAGGTACTTCAATAACGCAAATTCCCCTTCAAATCTATAACGTTTGTCTGGAAAAATGAACATTGTATTTCTGTTGGTTTTCGAGGACAAAAAATGATTGAAAAAAGTATTGTTCTGGTACCGTTATTGTAAACCAAGTATCGCTAACATACTGGTATCGGGGGAAAAAATCAATGGTCTATTCCCAATGTTGGCAGTTGGCTCATGATTGCTTGTAATTCCTGTAATACATCACATCAGTTTTGTTTAATTTGTATAATGTGAATGTCATTGTCAATCTAAGCCTTTGCCAAAACAGAGCTAATGTAATTCAAGTTAACACGTTCTGTGTGTCTTGCCTGTATTTGCAAGTCTTATGACGCAGATGCTCTGTATTGACTTTATCGTCACCAGTTGCAATATCCCATAAATCACATTGTAGAGGCAATGAAACTGTGTTTTGCGTGATGTAGAACTTTGCATGCAAACTGAGACTGAGAGAGAATGATTTGTCCATAATTGCAGCAGTCATGTCCTGCGTCCTCTGTCTCTCACATGCCTCTCCCCATTCACAGCCTGCTCCGGGCTAATCGACCCACTGCGCTGTCTTGTGACTGGGTTGCAAATGGACTTGAGTGCTTTGATCTAATGGCCTCCGAGCTGTTCACATCCTAATGCAGAATGCGCTATTTGTTACAAGTTCACTTCTAAGGACTTTGTATTATTGTGGATAAGCTTTGCACTTTAATGATGCCTGATGTTAAAGTCTAACGGTATTGTCCAAAAACAATGTGTGTGTGCCCAAGACAATATAACATAATAATCATACAAGACTACAGCGCAAGGTTTCAGTAATAACTTTCAATGAATGACAGCGAGTCTACCCCAGGGCAGCTGTGGCTACAGTTTCAATTCTCGGTACAGTGCATTCAAAGAACATGAGACTATATAGATATGGGCTAATTCATTATACATGCTGTCAAATACTCATTTGCACTTAAGTAGGGCTGTCGAAGAAGAAGATCTTCATAAAGCGCCTTTCACAGACATAGCCACAAAGTGCTTTACATGGGACAATGTTACATTCACTCCATACACAGTGGTGACATATAGTGTAATACCAGTGGCGGCTCGTGAGGTCAACTCTAGGTGGGGCTGTTGCAGACCATGTTGAGTATAAGCTTTTTTTTTTTTTTTTTACAATTAATTAAACACATTTTCTGCTGCTTCTCAAATTAAAAAGAAGCATTTACCACATATCAACAAATACCCAAAGAACCAACACAAACTACATGCCTAATGTTGGTCCTTATTCCCAGAGCATCAGATCTGTCAACTACACAGAGCCACAAGGCTAATGTTTCCACAATGAGACACTGCATTTTTAAACATGAGAATATTGCTTAACAATACATTTACAATACGCAGAAGATATGAGAGCGTAAAACTGTCATTTATGTCCTGCTAAAAGTCACGTTTCAAACAAGAGCGCAAACATACCTACCCTCCATCTGATCTATGTAATTTCATTGTACATTGTATAATGACAAATAAAGCGCTTTACTCTTTACTTTACTTTACATCATCCAGAGGTAAACCACGGAGTAAACAGAAACTTACCAACTCCTCACGTCTTTAACGTCTTTTTAAAAACTCTCAGCAGCTTCCCCACTTCATCCTTTGTCTCTAGATTTACGTCCCGTTGCAACGAGTCGCCGAGTTTTTTCCATGTTGCGCTTCCTCATATGAAACATGTAAACCAACGAACGCCCAGCAAAGCCTCTGCGCTGCCTAACGTGCTCTGTGATTGGCTCTGTGACGCCCCATTGGGACTAATCTGAAATTAGTCCCAATGGGGTGTGTATGGCGGCAGGGGCAGGACCATGGATCTGTCAATCACTACATGTGTGTATATGCAAGTGATTTAGGACTAATAAAAACTAGCCCATTTTCTGTTGTTTGGGGCAAAAATCGCCATCAGATGCATAAAACTACAATGATTTTACACATGAATGACATTAGACTATTAGTTATGATGTAAAAATAATTATAAAAATTACAAATCCTATTTCTTCTTTCTTCCACAAAAATGACAGGAGGGTCTTAGCCCACCTAGCCCATTGACACCAGCCGTCCCTGGTGTATGTAGCCACAGCTGACCAACAGGAGTGTGGCTGCACACATCTGTGCCAGCTGACCTTCTGACTAGGGCTGTAATAACTAATCGATTATTGAAATAGTTGTCAACTATTAGTAATAGATTAATCGTTTCAGGGATATACACAGACAAAAACAGAGCAAGAATGACAGTCTTCGAACGATAGTCTCTAATGGTGTAGGAATATAAGATTTTGTTGTAAATATTTGACCACTGTTTGTCCCAGATATTAGATAAATGTAAAAACCATTATCTAAATCGGAGCAGAAGGAGCTCTGATTGACAGATTCTATGACAGAAAGGAATTCTCTCTCACCATCCCAGGATGAATTCTAGATCTGAGCTTTCAAACGAGGAAAAGCAATTTCACATAATGTGAAACTTGTATGAAGAGCATCTTACATCCATTACTTTGAAGATTACTCTATCAAATGTCCTCAAATAGTGTCACTTTGTCAATAAAAGGCTGATAAAAATATAATTTCCACGCTCCTTTTTCCCTAATGGATTAATCGTGAAAATAATTGGCCGATTAATCGATTACCAAAAATAAGTTGGTCGCAGCCCTAATTCTGACCACCATCATTCATTCACACACACAGATTGCATTCATCCTGGGGAAATGGGAGCACCTGGAGGAAACCCACGCAGACACGAGGAGATCATGCAAACTCCACACAGAAAGGCCTGGTCTGGAAGTCGAACCTGGAACCTTCTAATCATGCCGGCACCATATTCATAAAAATATTTTCGTGATCTGACCTCTCTGGTGATCTGTTAGCCTGGTCTGCCAGCTACGCCTGCTTTCTTTCACGTCTTTGTAAAGAATAGGAAAAGCGTGCTGGTTGGCTGGCCAGGTTAGCGATCTGTTGTTTTGGAGAGATCACGTTATATTGCGTTTCAGTGGTTTTCTTTCATGTAAATCTCTGCTGAAATGCACTTTTCCCCACTCACTCCTCCTATTGGTCAGTCCCATATCTGCTCTGAGTGAGTGACCGGTGCAATGAACCAGTTACAGTGAAGTAGTAGTAGTAGTAGCTTACCACACAGGCTTCTAAAGAGCGAAACAAGACAGTGTAAGCCCATAATTATTATTATGAAGGGTGAACTTTCAGAAGCAGCTGCTGGCTTTGGTTATTTCTAGATTAGAGATATTAAAGATTAGACTAAGAAAATATAATTGTATATATAAAAGTTGTAGAAAATAAGCATAGGTATTGGGTAGGAAATCTGGGAATACCTTCAAATTGGTGAGGCTTCTGCAATATAATACCATTTTTGATCCTCACTACCATTTGTCTTGAAGAATCCCATCTCCTAAAAGCCGCACTAACAAAGCCTCGCCCGTCGCTCGCTGGTCCTGCTGGCTGTGTGTCTTTCGGAACATAAAAAAGATTCACTCACTGTCTTTCTCCTCCACTCGCAGGGTGTCCACTAAAAGCAAAGCCCCATCTCCCCCCGGACCGGACGGGCTGAATTCCCCGGGACTGGCCCAGTGGTACCCCGGAAACCCGCCCTCCCTCAGCATGGATCACAAGGACAACCTAATCGACAAAGAACTCTCCCTGGTGGTGGTTTTGCCCGGAGGAGTGGAAAAGATGACAACGGTTCACGGCAGGTAGGTGAAGTAAAAGGCGTTCTGGCAGAGCAGGATATAGTCAAGACAGTTTATCGTAGCGTGATGGCTCCGTCATGAGGGAACATATAATATCACTGTGTCATTGGCTTGATAGTAGCATGTGTAGGTCGTGTTTTACATCAAGCTCTATTCAGATTAAAGTTGATGCTTGAAGGCAAACTGAAGCCATTTGTGTTTGATTATGCTCTTTCTTCTACCAGTATTAATTTGAGTAATTTGAGATAGATAGATCAACTACAATATTTTGTGACTGACTTGTGATTTTGTGAATGTTTTTTTCTGACTCAAACCGATTGCTTGATTGAATACGTAATATATGTTGTACAACAGTGGTTCTCAAACTTTTTTTCAGGCGACCCACTTTTTTTCAATGGTGATCTCTCGTGACCCACCTCCCCTTTCAGCAAATAATTATAATGTAATAAAATTAAATAGGCCTTATTTGTATTGAGTGTTTTCGGATTATTTAGATGCATATTTAGCGTCATATTCATATCAAAAGCTATTGCAATGTGGACAGTGCTGCAGACAGACACAGCGGAGCTTGGCTGTGGTTACCGCCCACTTTTAGTGTGAGTTTGGGGGAATTATCTTCAGAAAATATGCTACTTACAGTACATGGAAAGAGAAAGACGACGTCAGCGCTACAAGTTAAGCTAAAATTAGCATTTGATCTGGCCACAGAAAGGTTTTATACAGTCACTGACCAATGCCAATACCACACACCTTTTATCATCACGATCGTGAAGGCTCCACCGAGGAGCGCTGAGACGCAAAAGTGGGCGAGCGAGGGAGAGAGAGAGCTAGAGCGCATGGGTTACGGTTACAGTGTGTAGATGCATTTCTCATTGGGAATAAACTTGTGAGCAGTTTGTAGATTAAATATGTGCAATAGTATGTGGACATGGTATAAAGTCTGTGGCCGATCCACTGTTTGAGAACCACAACAAACAAATACAAAGCAAAAGTACAGGCTAGGGACACACCGATCCGATACCATAAAAATTACAATATTGGGTATCAATTCCAAATATCCAATACTGAACCGATACTTTCACCAACTTAATTGTAGTGAATATGGACCATAGAGTGTATATTATTGATGGAGATATACAGTAATTGGCTAGCTCTGGTTGAAGCTGTCAATTTACACATGCTGCAGACAGTGCAGTGGGAGAAGCACCGAGTCCTGGTTTAGACCTGGTTTAGTCCTAGTTTAGTCCTGGTTTAGAGCCGGTTCATTCTGGGTTTGAGGGGGTTTAGACCTGGTTTAGTCCTGTTCATTGTAAATAGCCTTGGAAACAGCGCCGCTATTTGCGCCACATGGCACGCTGCCATTGATGATTAGAGTCCGCGCTAAAACTCAACATAACTCAGTCATTTCTGGGCCGTTTTGAACGAAACAGCTCGCCTGGAAATGGGACAGGGGGTGGTAGATGGGAGAAAGAGAGAGCACCGCATGTGTCTGACTGGGGAAGGATTCACTCAGTAGGGACCTGTGTGTGCTCTCACCTTTACATTAGATTTTGTTCGAGTTCTGACTCCACTGTAAAGGCTAAATGACAGCACTGCAAACGAAACAAGGCTTTTTCCCCTCTGCCATCATGTTTTAGCAGCTGCTGAGTGTCTTCAGTGAGTGTTTAATCTGCTGTCGTTAGAGCTATAGTTCAGCGGCAGCAGTAGAATGTGGGGTCACAAATCTGCGGTCCTGAATGTACAGCAGCTCCGACCTGAAGGCAAACCTGCGGTCTGCGGTCAGCCTGCAGACCGGAGCCGCTGCATATTCAGGACCGCAGATTTACAACGTTTTTATTGGCCATCAGCCAAAAAAAACCGACCGATGCTGATATGCGTCAACAATATCGACCCCTAATTTAATTAGTTTTACACTCCGCAATAGTTATATTGATCGCCACAAAATCCGCAAAATTCTGCAGCAGTATATCAAATACATCACTGCAATTATAGACAGTTTATTGGAAATGTGCGTACTGGTAAAGGTCTTGTATACAATGAATAAAATAAGTTGACATTTCAGAGAACTGTATATGGTAAATTAATCCAGTTTTAGTTTAACTCTTATTCCATTGGCAGCTTTATTTTACTTTATTTTTAAGTCACACATTTAAGAGGTACTGCAAAAAATAATTTACCTTAACGAAAAACTGCCAGTGCAGATGACTTGGAGCAGTTTATACAAAGCTTACACAAACATACCGAGGTCTGGCCCTAAAACTATCAAGTCTACTCTAAACCAGGACCAATGAGAACCACAGTTGTAAGACCCACCCCTCAAACCATTTCAGCCTTGTGCTTTACAACCTGTTCATAACTAATCTGGCCTAAGCAATGCCACGAACAAGACCGCAAATTACTTTGTGGAAAATTGCTTGCACTTTAAATAAATATTTGATTTCTTAGTAATAAAATAGTTTGACACTTGCTGGAACAAAGGGCTTTTTTCATTGGGTGTGACCAATGCAGTTTTGTTTTGCCTTTGTTCAGTGGCGTACTACTTTTGCAAATGTTCAGTATCAGTATGTATAAAAAGGTGCAATAAATCTATTCTATTTTCCATCAAAAAAAAAAAAAAAAAAGTTAGCAGTATGCTAATGCTAGCTTCAACCAGTCAACCTTTGCTATAAAGTGTGCTAAAGTCACCTTTATTGACAGATTTTGAGGTGTGACTGCAACGTTACTTTACAGCTAGATTTTATTTAGACTTTCTTATAGGCTATGTGCTCTTATGTCTTATGTGTTAGTCATGTGTGAAGTGCAATGGAATTAAATTAATACAAATACCATGAAAGGAGACTTTGATAGATTTGAAATCAGCTGCGGACACAGAAGGTGAAAGGGAGAAGCTGGATCTGCTGCTGTGGTGGAGATGTGGCAGAGGAAGGAATTTCTATTAAATCAATGAAATCAACTTTATTTATAGAGAACATTTAAAACAGCCAAAGCAAAGTAAGAGCACTGCACTACAGAACCTGTCCATAAGTAGAAGCAAAGATATATCGTTCTTGGCTGCAGATGGAAAACAAAAAACTGGTGACAGGAGTTTGGAACGAGTTAGGAAATAAAGTCTTCTTGGTGGATTTTGTGCTTCGGTTTCAATATATCAAATGAAATTAAAGTGACAAATTAGAATTCAAGTGCAACAGAATGTTCAAGAAACAATCTGCAGCGATACATTTACAGAATGTCTATCATTTTTGACCCATCTCATATCTCATTTTTTGATGAGATAAGATAACCCTCTCACAATGGAGAATTTAATTTGTTACAGCAGGTCTTAAGAACATGCAGTCGGGGCAGACAGTTAGGAAATAATACAATAAGTCTCTTACAATGAATAAACAAACTTTTTAAAAGGCTGCAAAAATATACATGAATCAAAATAGAACAACATGTCAACATGATGCAAATTAGTTCATATAAACCAAAGATTGAGTGACGTTTACCTATTGCAGACACACTTTTCCATCACATTGAGTTGAGCTACTCTAATACAGTGTCAACATTTTGCAAACAGAGCTACTCGGGCAGCTCAGGCCCTCCATACAGAAGGTTTACCTAAGATATCATTATCTGTCTCGCAGTGCAGAGCATACAGTTTACAAACGCTCTGTTTTGAGTCATGTGACGTACTTTGGCCTCTTGAGAAACAGCTGAGAGCAATTGGGTAAGAGTAGATTAGGCATTGGACTCTTGTTCCAAAACTGGCTGCATCAGATTTTAGAGAATGTTCACGTGAAGTCTCTGAAACGTAAGAGAGGGATTAGAAGTTGTAGAAGAGACACGTGAATTTACTTTCTCTCTTGCATATGAAGAATGTTTTTGTTTTGCAATAGAACTCAACAGTCCCCCCAACTTCTAGAGATACTCTGGTTTTGGAAGTAAATCTCCTTCTTTTCAATGTAGATAAAAAAGTGAAAAATTGTCAAAGTGCTGTATTGGGTATT
>OMNZ01061014.1:14182-29525 GCA_900303255.1 Lesueurigobius sanzi | reverse complement strand
TTACATTGTAAAGAAGCTAATAATTAGCTGTAACTACAGCTAATTATTGACTTTTTACCAAATTTTTATCTCTGTAAAAATAAATAATTGAAAAGTTATTGAGGTTTTGATTTAAAATAGTCTAGGCAGAATCCCATTATAATAAATAGGGCACAATTTGGCACTTTTTGGCCCAAAAAATTAAAATTTGTAATTTGTAATTGAAAATTTTGGATCCTATTTATATATTTGGTCATAAAATACAGTTTTTCCAAGAAAAAAAAAATACACTTTTTAAAAAATAGATTAAAATAAACAAGGATTGTCTCTAAAAGTGGCAAGTCCCCAAAAATGGGGACCCTAGGGCTTAAGAGGTTAAGTGAGTGCTACCCACCTCTGCATACATTTATTGTTATTATATGACAGTGTTGCTCCCTGAAAGTTGTCACTAACATCATCACTAACAATTTACAATGTACATTTCTTGTGAACAAAACATGGTATGCACATTTTAAATTGAAATATAATCTTCAACAGCTGCAAATTGAGTGGAAATTGAGTGGACACATATCAAATGAATTTGCTTTGATGGCATGCTATATGTTAAAACATATATCACACCCATAACCCATTACAGTATATGCTGCTTTTCAAGACACCCAAAGCGCTTCTCAATAGTGCCCATCACACACACTCACAGACACACGGACAGACAGACAGACAGGGTGATCGGACTCAGACTAAGTGAACAGAAACGTTTTGAGGAGTGATTTTGAAATGACCAATGGTTTCAGCTGAATGTGTGGAGGGAGTGAGTTCCAGAGTGTGGGGGCCTGGACTCAGAAGGCTCCGTCACCCATGGTCCACAACCTGGAGCGAGGAACAGAGAGCCGGGCAGAGGTGGAGGAACAGAGGGTCCTAGAGGGAGTGTAGGCTTGTAAGAGGTCAGAAGACAAATACTGAGGGGCCAGGGGGTGGAGGGATTTGTAAGTGAGGAGGAGAAGAACTGTATACCGGATGCGATATTTAATTCGATCAGAGTATGTAATTGTATTAGATGGATTTGCCCCGTCTTGATAAAAGTGCTTTGTGAATCATGCCAAATGAAATTCTTTGTTTCATTTCAGTTTTTCTGCCATCAACATCCCCTGACTCGTGCACCAGATATCAAATAAGTAGCACATGTAAACAAATCCCGGAGTTAGCTTACAGCAGCGTTTCATTTATTTGCATGTGCAGGTTTACATCTTAGGGAGTTCTTTAAACAGCTTATTCCTGTTTCCAGAAGGAGGAAGGAAATGTACATGGACCCAGATGGAGTCTTTTGTTACACGATCATTTTGCTGAAACCTATGAGGAAGCAAACAGATATACAGTAGATAGCAAAAAACAAAACAAAAGCACTGTGTTTTTGATGCCCATCGACAAAAGAAAATCTATTGTCTTATATGATTTGTGAAATGTTACACTGAGCTTATTATTGGATAAAGTATAAGTCCTATAAAACATGGTAATAAGGAACCTGGACCTGACACACTCCAGAAAATGACGGTGACTTGTATTATTAAAAGGAAGTTGTGTAGAAATTCCCCACATGACTGTTAAAATGTCCAGCTGTAAGGCCACATCTCACGTTAAGGCAGAGATGATGACTATTCTGATAAACACAACTAACTGAGGTTAGAAAAAGATCAAAAACAAAAGAGACTGCTGTGCTGTAAGTGTTGGGGATTCCCATTATTCTGACGAGTGATAACATGCTAAGGTGCTGGTCCAAGACATAAAAGCTTCACCCAACGATAAATCAGACCATTAACTTATGCTTATAAGCTCATTTGCTGATAAGCTCTTTTGCTTCAGCCTACTCCTTTTGAGCATAATGTTTACTGCTCAAATAAATAAAACTATATCTTTCATTCAATATGCTGTGATATCAAATCAAAAGAGTCAATGTAGGTTCTTGTTTTTATCTGAAGTGTTTTAGTTCCAAGAAGGGGCTTTAGTACTTGTAGTACTCTGGCTCCCTCTGCTGACTGTATTGGGTAACAACATTAGGGCGTTTCACAAATCACACGTCAATATTTTTTTATTTTTAAAATGTACCACACGAGACAGCACACATTAGTATAGACTGTTAAGCCCATATTGGTCCATATTAGGAATTAGATCATTTAAGATAAGATAATACTTTATTGATCTCACAAGGTAGACATTTAAAACAAAGAAACAAACATAATTGTACTTGAGTTATTATCTGAATTTCCTATTTAAACATTCTACCGACTGTGGCGAATTCCTTGAGACATGTTTACCTCACAAAGAGCATACGTAGAGTGAAAATATTTTGCGCCACAATGGAGTAAAACAAAGACATTAAACTGAATTTTATTTCGGCATCAAAAGCTTTATTTTCTCATGGATTAGACTGAAGACAATACATGAATGTAACGTGTCGCATACTCACCCCTGTGCGTCTGCTCCTGTGGTTGGGTTCTCTTGGGTCCAGTTGGCAGCCATCCTTCAGTTATCACAGTACTGTACCTTCGATGGGGACAGCATCAGCACTGTGATAACTGAACCAGGGCAGCCCGCAAATCTAGACGTCTACTACAGCCGGCCACCTGTGGAACACTATAGTTCAACTGGTACAGATATGAGCAACTGTGTAGGCTATTTACATTATATTTAAACATTAGCCTATATGTCAATATGTGCCTGGTTCTACAGTAGTGTATAGAGTGCATCGCAACCTCATTTTAAAATGTTGCAGGGTTCCCACTCTTTACTTGAAATTATTGTCCAGGTACTTTCCAGGATTTTCCTTGTTACTTGTTATGATTTAAAAGTGCAAAAACACATAAAACATTGTGATTAGGTATTTCACGGTCCTCTCTGCCCTCCTCACTCACCAGCGCCCCCTGTGGATGCGTTCTAATAATGGCTAGTCTATAGCTTTTTGGTCTGAAAAGATATGAGCTTAGACATTATCTTTTCTTGGAAAGATGGTAAAAAGGGGGGTTCGGGAGTCCTCCCCTGAAAAAATGTTGAAATGGAAGATACTTTTCCCTGTGTTATGGGGCAGAATGAGCAAAGTATTTCTTACATTTATTAAGCAAAGGGAGAAGACCTATTTTCAAGGATTTGACTTTTTGTAACTTTCCATGTGTTTTCCATGACTTGATAACAGATAGGTAATTTTCAAGGTATTCCAGGTAGAGTGGGAACGCTGACATGTTACTTCAATGACAAGGATCTCATGCACCTTCAGTTAATTTGTTTCGGAGCCGACGCTGGTCTAAAATATTTGATTACATAAAATCAGCAAGTGCGCAAATCCTTTATTGTCAAAATCCATAAACCCGTAACAACTAATTTAGTACAAGTAAGTAAAACACTTCCTTTTCACCCTCTTGTTTCATTATCCACTAGCAAATAAGATAAATAAACGTTTTATTGTACAATATGCTTTTTGAAATAATCTGATATTACTTAAGTAAATCAAAATTCGTGTATTCCTTAAATATGTCAAAATATTGCCTTGTATTAAAAATTGTTAAAGATTAAAATGGCAATTTTATGGAGACAATTTTAATGGATTTTTTTTTTTTTTGCCAAACAAGGGAACATTATGAAAAGTCATTTAATATTTATAGTTTTCCTAGCAACAATCTATAAGCTACAAATACAAGAAACCACTGACCCGTCATCAGTTAATTATTTACAACTCTGCTCATTTATTTACCCCGGTGTAACCTATTTAGACACACAAACCATACAATTATTTCATACAAACTACTCCGTCCCTATTTATTTTTTTTTTCTTTCTTTTCGTGCCCTCTCGCCTCCCGTTTGATAAAGACACGCCATAAAAAAAAAATCTTACTTTATTTCAACGTCCTCTCTCTCGCAAGGCCGAGTGACGTCAGACTTGTTATGATAGTCTGGAGCCCCGCCCCCTTTCCGAGCGCGTCGCGGGCACTGGCGCCTCCTCCTCCTCCTCCCTCCCAGTCCTCAGTCCGCCCTCTGCACTTGATGTAAACAACTCCATAAGCCTGGCTGCAAAAAAGCAAAACAAAAAAAACAAAACAAAAAAACAAAACGTACATGTCACGCGTAAAGCGCCAGAAAAGCAGCCGCAATGCTAAGCTAACACACGCTAAATGCTAGGTGTGTTTCGGAGCATTTCCTTCTCCGCGGAGTACTGAAAACGCCTTAAATTCAAGTGGCACAACCTGGAGAACGCATGGGCGGCCAGACACAGATGATTCAACACGTAAAATATAGGAAAGTCTACTCTTGTTTGCGAATTGACCGCGTTAGAAAGTGAAAAACATCCGCGCTTGTTGCTGCAATAAAGAAAAGTTGGCTAATTCTCGGCAACATGGCCATTTACGCACATGCCTTTACATTATATAACCTCTCCGCGATTTTAATAGGACTGGCGTGTCCGATATCGAGCCAAAATGGTGCAATTGTGTGCAAAAAAATTAAAAAAAAATGCTAGTGTTGTTGAATATTGTGCAGCCAAACGTTAACGCCCAGCATCGCCTTGCACACACACCCCTTTTCTGGGCAAAAACAAACAACATGCTGAAATGGATCCCAAAAAATCACCACTTACTGCGCATGAAATTCACCTCGCACTATCAATAAAACAAATATCTGGCCAACTTACCCGCGATTAGTCCGTAGAAATCCCCGTGTTTACATGAATATTTTTAATGACGCAGCAAGACCACACAGAGCAACGTGATTGTCGCCATTTTTTGTTGTTATTGAATTCTCCAAAGCCATGTGACATGAAAAACTGCACATGATTTTAACAAAAAACAAGCTCCCGGATGTGCAGAGGCAGAAGACATTTAGTTTGGAGCCGCCAATAAAAGAAAAAAAGGTTAATCTCCCCGCGGCTTGTTTGTCTGATGGATTAGTCTACGTGGTTACTTACTGACTGGTAGACGCGGCCGACGTGCGCAATGTTTGACAGCTCTGGCTCGCAACAAGTACTTCTCTCCCCGATACGCATTCCGCACGTCCTCAAATCAGAACCAAAGGTGCGCGCAGTGACAGAGACCGAGACACTAGCGGCCAATGTGCGCCTCTCCCCGAGCTGCTCCCAGTGTCAGCTCTGCACATTCATAAGATACCAGCCCCAGAAACTATAAAAAGAGGGAAAGTGTGGTCAAAATGCTGTCAACAAGAAAGCCATACGTCAGCGTGCGACGTTCAAGTAGTTTCAGGGGGATTGTATTTGTGAATTTGACTTTTTGAAATAATCACAGAACTTTACTGATCCAGTGGTAGAAGAAGTACTTGATATTCTTACGTGAGTAAAAGTGTCAGATAAAATTTCTACTTAAGTAAAAGTATAAAAGTATCCACTGTAAAATGTACTTCATGAAGTGTTTTTTTTTTTTTTTGTTTTTTTTTAAGAATTTAATGTGACATAAACTAGGCAGGCCTAAACCAGGCCAAAACCAGGTTTAAATCTGGACTTAAACATGTCTAAATCAGGACTAAACCAGGTTTAAATCGGGACTTAAACATGTCTAAATCAGGACTAAACCAGGTCTCTAAACCAGGACTAAACCAGGTCTAAACCAGGACTAAACCAGGTCTAAGCCAGGACAAAAGCAGGTCTAAATCAGGACTGAACCAGGTCTAAACCAAGTCTAGACCAGGACAACAGGACTGAAACAGGTCTAAATCAGGACTAAACCAGGTCTAAACTAAGACAAAAACAGGTCTAAATCAGGACTGAACCAGGTCTAAACCAGGACTATAACAGGTCTAAATCAGGACTGAACCAGGTCTAAACCAGGACTATAACAGGTCTAAATCAGGACTATAATAGGTCTAAACCAGGACTATAACAGGTCTAAATCAGGAATAAACCAGTTAAAGGGGTTTTAACCCAATTTAAAAATGTAGTGGAGTCGAAAGTATTTTTTTCTTCGTTGCTTTCCAAGAATGTTGTTATCTTTTGGCTCTTTGACCTGCTAATGGGATCTTAATAGCGGCCTGATTAGCCTCCTCATGACCTCTAAAGGCAAACTGGGTCATGTTTCTGTCCAGACTCTTACCTCTGTTATGACTCATGATGGACAACGGCCATAGTGTCAACCATTATTATATCATATGCAGTGGTGGAAAGTAACAAAGTAAAAGTACAAGAAAAAGTACAGTACTTTTTTAAAATGGGCTGAAAGTAAAAGTATTTTATTTTCAAAGTACGCTCTCTGTTGCGAACTGAACCTGTTTTAGACTTGTGTTAGTCCTGGCTTAGACCTGTGTTAGTCCTGGCTTAGAGCTGTGTTAGTCCTAATAAGTTAGTGGTTTACTCATTTAGACTTGGTTTAGACCAGGGGTGGGCAATTATTTTTTTACAAGGGGCCAGATGAGAAACCTGGATTGAGTCCGAGAGCCGGATCAAACGATGACTTGAATTTAATTCGGCCGCATATTGTAAATAGGAAAATACTATTGACCAAACTTTTTATTTATTTATAAATGAATAACAATAACGAGCACTGTTTTTGATTCACCTCATTTGCCTGTGCCACCAGGGCTGTAGCAGCAGTTTAGAAATAGTGAGATGAAAATATATTTCTGTGGGGGGTCTGGAGGATGTAATTTAGTGCAATCTGGTGTATTTTAGATGCCGATTTTCTATTGAATCAGTCTTATTACACAATGACACAAATAAACAAAATTAGACACAGGCTCATTATTATTACTTTACTCTTAAATAACACTCACAATTTTAAAGCTGGTATTAATTTAAATGTATCCGTCTCCCATCCAACTACTGACCAGGCCCTGCCCCCTGCTTTCACAGGATCAGGCAGAGCAAAGGCAGTATGGCCATAAGACAGTGTCAGTGCCCTCTACTGGACAGGTGTGCAATTGCTTCCTTAAAAAGAAAAATGTTGGCTGCCCCCTAGCGGCTGGATTGAGCATTGTAATTATTTCTTTAAAATGTCATAACTTGATAGGAATGGGCTAGAGACTTACTTTTTTTTTTTGACATGTTCAGACATTTTGGCTCACCTAGCGGATGAAATCCAAGGATCCGGAAGCACGCTCCCCAGACTGTGAACCGGGACCAGGGGGCGTACCAACTTTCCCACACCTGGGACACAGTTCTGAAGAAGTCGGACTGCAGATGGCACTGTCCTGTCGTCCTGCCACTACAGGCAGGAAGACAGTTCCAAAAACTGTATAAATCAGTTGACGAGACACGTCACGTAACACTTGTGAGGAAGGCAGCAGTTCAAGCAGCCGAAACTGTAAAGGTAAAATAAAATACACGGGTCTGACTGTAAGAAAAGAAACTAGCATCGTTACTAGAAGATCTTATGAACCTAATTGGACTATTATTGTGATTTTTTTTTCCACCAAAAAATAAGCAATTTTGGCAATTTCCATTCTTAAAATGCTTACATTTTTATATGAAGACATAAAATGGCAGAAAACTTGCAATTCATTTTTCTCTCATATTCATGTAATATAGGGCAAAAATTTCCCCTGTTCACTTGCAGTATCTTGCCTTTTATTGATGTAAAATGATCCAATCAATAATTCAAATTAAGTAAAAAAAAAAAATAACAAACTTGGTGTACTTAAAGGGACTATACCTGATTTTTGTCCTAGTGGTGGAATGAAATTTGTTTTTCCTCCTCTAGCATATTGCAAACTCAAACATTTGTGGAAATAATACTGTGCATCTACATATAAAGCATTTTCTAGCATTTCTGTGACCCAAAAAAGAGACCCTGCCAGTTGTGAAATGTGCTTATAAACTCATCTCTAAAAAGAAACAGGAATTTACAAATGTGTGAGGAAAGTTCGGAAAGTGTTTGGACCACAACTATCAACTTATTTTACTCGGTTCCTCTTCCATTAATTGCAATTTAAAAAAAATAAAGGTAAAAATCAGGAATAGTGCCTTTAAGTTCTGAGTCACGTTAAGGTTTGAATGAAACAAACTTTTGATTCATTTTCAGAATCAGAATCAGACATAGGGTATGCAGATTGTGTCACAGCATCAGAGACCAACTGAATGTCACCACGGAATGAAATGTGTGATTATTTGTCTTGACAGTCCAGAAGGTCGAGGGTTTTGTTTACACTAAATATTATGTAAACACGTCGACCTGAAGCTTTTGGCACTGTTTTACTCACAGTGGAATGTGTAACCAGCTGCTCTATTTGAACAAGAGTAGACCGACTTCAATACACTCATAGGTGGAAGTAAAAAGTACTGCGTATAACTGTAGGCTACTCAAAGCACATTCATGGAAAGTACATAGGAGTAAATATAAATATAGCTGAATAACCTTATGTGACATTGTGGGCTGTCAAACCTGTATGAAAACATAAGAACCAGTTTAATGGTTTTGAGGCGAGACACAGGTGATATATCAGTTAAATATACAGTAAATATGATATTTTTAAGTAAGTATTGCATATTTTCTGTTATTTTATATTTTCATATAAAAATTAGACATTTTTTGCATTTAAATTGCCAACATACACTACTAGTCAAAAGTTAAGAAACCCTTTGTATTAAGGCGGAATAACACCACTTCGACCTCCGCGCAGTAATATGCCGCTCCTAAAGGATTCTCCCCCACTCACTTCCGTGTTATTCCGCCTTAAAATATAGTACCCTTTTTTATCCGCTTATAAAATTGACATGTTTAATTTTGTGTAACTATACTTGGATCGTGTACCTACTCACATAACTGTACATAGGGAAAACGTGGAGGGGCTTGGTGGCTTCTAACTTCAACCTCTGAGAACCCCAATGGAATAGCTAGCGGAGGCTAAATGGTGACGGCATCTTTGGCGTTGTTACGTTACAGAGGGCACGCTCAAAGTTCAGACAGGTACAGCATCATCATGGGTGGGGGTGTAATTGAATGATCTGTCTTAATGTGTTTCTAATCTGTAAAGCGCTTTGAGCTGCATTTTGTATGAAAAGCACTTTATAAATACAGTTTTGATTGATTGATTGATTGATCAACTCGTCTAAGCTCAGGTAAGAACACATCTCAGGATGGAAAATAGAGGCCTATTCCTTTAACACTGGATGATGTCATTACGCGCTCTGGCTCATTAGATGATGATTTTAGTTTAGTTTATTTATTTATTTGAGCAGTAAACATTATGCTCAAAAGGAGTAGGCTGAAGCAAAAGAGCTTATAAGCACCTACCCCAAAATCAATACAATAAAATGTGTCATTTCAGAAACAGTGCAGAATGAACAAAACAACAAAGAAACAACAGCAACAGGCTTCTATCCTGTTCACTTACAGTATCTGACCAAGAAAGAAAGAAAGACATTTACATTAGTCGTTAAGGCAACAAGGCAAAAACTCATGATTTAACTTGAGTGAAAAAATTCTCACGATTAACCCTTGAGCTTTTATAATCACGGTAATTGTAATTTGAGTCAACCAAGCTGTAATCAAAGCAAAATGTGGCTTTTTTTGAAGACTATATTTCAACTTTTTTGTTTAAAACATAATAATCCCATATGCGTTCATTCATAATAAATAAAGAGTAAAGCTGGACACACACGAGAGGATTTTTATCCAGATTTTTAGTCTGAGGAGGCGTGGCTCAATAAAAACTTTCTCTCATGGCATGATCTGTGGTGGGACTCCTCATGTGTGTGTGTGTGTGTGTGTGTGTGTGTGTGTGTCCTCATGTCTGTCCTTAAGTGTGTGTGGTCTGTGCACAGATCTTTAGTCTCAAAAGATTTAAAATCCTCTAGTGTGTGGGCACCTTTAATTTGCAAAAACAGATATCTCTGTTTTGAATTTGTTGCTAAATAGTTTCGAATTTTTATCACAGTGCTCTAAAAGGGACACCAGGAAAACTCAAATTGAATCAATTTCATCAATAACAAGTGACTTCATATTTCTGATTCACTAAAACAGATATGGTCATTAAAAACACAGCTACACAAAGAGAACATTACAATGTCAATGGCACTTATTTGTTTTTGCAAATGAACTTTTCAAATGTCTTCAGTGAGAATATACAATGCAAATTGTCTTGAAAATAAAGAAAAATGAATACAGAAAAAAAGTGCTCCTAAATGGTGACCCGTAGTGTATATTTTGGTGATGAAATCTAAATAATGGAGAGAGCCAGGTTTAAATTCATGGTTTTATTTTATTGATAATTAGTTACAAAGATTTGTTCAGAGGGGATTTTGGATATCATGTTTAGTTTTTGACTAAACGTGATACAATTTTTCCTCCCCCAAAACTCAGTAAATTAGGCTACGAATGGAATATTCCAAAATCCCTTAGAGCAAATCTTCAATATATTGTGAAATGCCAGACTGTTTTGAGCTTGGAGTCTGTAGGAGCTACTAAAGTGGAGATGTTGTCTTGTCTGTGAGAAATATGCATTTTGAGAAATTGGTCATTGAAGTTACAATTTCCCATTTAGCTCTAAGGAGAAACGCTGACTCAGTGCAATAATTACACACCTCATTGTAAAGATTGCGTCATGTATTTGTTTCCAGCTGAAAGAGAGCAAACTATGGCCCAAAACCTGAAAATAAAACAAAACAATACAACTTATAAATGATTCAAAGCTTCACTAAGTTATACATTATTAAGAAGCATTCCGTCTATAAATAGAAACATGAAAACAAACTAAAGCTACATCCACAATCACGGAAAGGTTTGCACACTGAATTGAAGTTACCATTGGAGAGCGACTGCTCACGTGATTTCCCTAAATACTTGTGTGGGGTTATTTGAGGTTACAAACCCCGCCACCCTTTTTCATTATTAACAACAGACATTTCCTCAATGCTCCACTGTGGAACTACAATCCATGCCCTCCCCCGGTAAAACTACAGTAACCGGATAGCACTGCGACACTCGACCCCAACCCATCCGTATTTTTTTTTTTTTTTTTGCCCAGAAGATGATGCGCGGAGAGAAAAATAGGGCGTTGTGAAGACTCCCTCATTCATTCGTGGAGAGGGGTTTGGTGTGTCCTTAAAGACGTATCGCCTCCACGGCCGCTTCGGAGAGAAAGGAAGAGAGAGAGGAGAAGAAGAAGAAGAAGGGGGGGCGGTTGTGTTGTGAGTCATAGCGGCACAGCGACAGTACAGCCCCACCGAGAGAGGGCTGCGTGAAACTCTGCAAACTCCAGAGGCGAACTGCAGCCCGATTTAACCTCTCCAAGCCCTGAGTGTTTGGCAATCCGTGCGTAAAGCGAGTCAACTAAGGTGTCATTAACGCATTCCCTCTGCGTAAAATCGGTGTTAAAGCAGTCATCTTTGCGCACCGTGCGTCTTTCTGTGGCGCCGTTGCCAGTTAAATTCCTTTCCTTTCTTTTCTTTTCTTTTTTTTTTTTTTGTTTTGTTTTGTTTCGTTTGGGAGGAAGAAATGGCTAAGTTGTTCCGCGCTGTTATCATGGGTCCCCCCGGATCAGGCAAAGGAACGATATCGAAGAGGATTGCGCAGAACTTCGGCTTGGAGTATTTATCGTGTGCACATTTTTTGCAGGATATCGCAGCGGCAAAGAACACAGGTATGGATACAAGAGGTGTCTGTGCTTTATGTCAACACCACGGGGCTATACAAACAGGAAGAGACGCGAACAGCGGTGCCTTTTGATGCTAATCACGCTATGTTTTCATCCAGACGGTATAGCCACCCACTGCAGTTCAATGATGTTTCATTTCCTTATTATGGATACGGAATTTTCTTTTGATCTCCTTCGTCCAAACCCAGGATGCTGCCCCTTTAAGATTTTATCACAGCACCGAACCAACTGCTGTGGATCAAACAACCCACATGCCAAACTCATCCCCGCAGATATACAGTATTTCTCAATTCATCCAAATGCTTATTTTACGTCACAATATGTGTACACTCATGAAAAGGGCATGCAAGGACAGCGGCCCAAGGCTGGGGGAGTGTGAACAGTGTTTTTCCATCATACATTTGCATTTATTATTATGTTATGGATGTGTTTTTGTGCGTTAGAGGCAGGTGTCCTGGTGAAGACCTACATAGACAAACGCATGCTGGTGCCTGACCACGTAGTGACCAGATTAATGCTGCCCAGACTGGAACAACTCAGTGGACACAACTGGCTCCTGGAAGGTGACATAACCCATTTTTTCTTGCTCCTTGAATACACCTTGACAACATTTTTATGTCTGTTGCAGTATAAGTATCATAATGTGTGTATATTTGTGCAATTGGAGCATCAAAAGAGTAACTTGGGTGAGTTGTAATTATACACACACGCTCAAATCTGATTGGCCCAGCACACTGCCACCCCCTAAATCCCAGTGGGCACGTCAGATAAATAGCAGGGTTTGTAAGGCCTCCCCACAATGCCTCATGAGCTCCATCCAAATAATTAGGTAAAAATATGATGCACATAAAGTGGCATCTGTTTGTAATTAGGTCCAAAGCCACAAGCAAAAACATAAACAGTTAGAGCCGTTTTTCACTATTGTTCATTCACAGCTCCCTTTGTTTTCGGCTTGAGAGAATACTTGCTGTGATTATTGGATCAGGGAAGATAATTTTAGCTGTAACACTAGCTTTAGCCTTGAATTAAAGGTCAGTAAACGCTCGGATGAGTCACAAAAGTAGTAAAAATAGCATAAGAACACATTTGGGGCATTGAATCGACTTAAATAAATACAGCCAGCGTTGACTGACTATCTTTGCCCTTCATCTTTATCTAAAAATGTCATCAGGACATCGTTTTATCATTGTCACATTAACTTTGCTTTTCTGTGCAGTCTTATCCATTTATGATATTTTGGATGATAATATTTTAGGAGGAGATACAGTACCAGTCAAAAGTTTGGAAACACTCTTATGTATTGTTTTTCTTTTCTATTTACATTTTATGATTCTAATTGAAAGGATTAAACTATGAATGAACACATGGAATTATGTAGGAAACATAAAAGGATGACATAACTCAAAATATGCACCCTTTATTCATGGCATTTTCTCAAGCTTTGTAAAGGAGTGACCTGAAATGGTTTTCAACAGTCTGTGAAGTGATGACTTCGTGAAGCTGAGAAAATGCCAAAAGTGTGAAAAGCAGTGATAAAAGTGGCTATTTTGAAGAATCTATTTAAACTTTTTTTATTTAAAACATAATTTCATATGTCTTCATTCATAACATGGTAGCAGAGTGGTTAGCGCTCTGGATGGGGCCTTTCTTTGTGGAGTTTGCATGTTCTGTCTGCGTAGGTTTCCTCCAGGTGCTCTGGTTTCCCCTATCACTAAAAACATGTACAATAGATCAGGAGTCAGTTTGTGGGACAACGGATGGAAATCAGCCCAAGGCTACACTCCAGAGTGGTGTGTTTACACACATTCTCATGTGCATACACTGTCCCAACCAAATAAACAAAACAAGCAAACATAAATGAATGCCTTTAGGGAGAATTTACAATGTAAATAGTCAAATAAATAAAAACAAAAAACATGAGAAAGTGTTTCCAAACTTTTGACTGATACTGTATATAAATGCAGTTGAAAAAATACAGTACCGTATATTCCAGACTGTAAGTCACATTTTTGGGGGGAAATTTATTTTACAAAATCTGAGACCAAGAACAGAATGAGAGGAGAACATTGTTTCTATGAACTTAGTATTTTTATCTGTTAGATCTACTAGGCCTGTCTGTACTGTCCTGGTCTTTGTGTTTTTATGTGTCGGTGAGCCAAAGATGAACTTCCACCTCGGTAGATAATGAAGCTTTCTATTTCTAACAGACATTTCATCTTGAAAGGCAAGTTATAACAATAACAATAGAATAGAGAACAACAGGCTGAATAGGTGTGCGCTAGGTGTATGCTAACGTAACACAATGATGGTTATTCAGCTACACGAAGCATAAACAACAAACTGAATAGGCGTCTGGTGTAGTAGCAGTTCACAAACATGTAAAATTATATATTTTAAGTCACACCTGAGTATAAGTTGCAGGACCAGCCAAACTATGATAAAAAGTGTGACTTATAGTCCAGAAAATCCGGTAGTATTTTTACTCTTTAACCTAGAACGTTGTATTTACATATAAAGCACAAGAGTCATGGACATGTGCTCCCATTCCTGTTTCATTCATGTGTATCCCTCGACCACAACACGCCGAGTTATTATTATTACCTAAACAAAAGTTCACTGCTTTTTTTGAGAGCTAGATGTCACCACACTCAGTATAGACACTTTCTGTACAGACAGTGTTAAACCTACTCATTCATTTGTCTTATATAACTCAGCCCAACTAATGTGAAAGTTAATGAAAAGAATAAGTTGGGTACATTTTTATATTTTAACAACTATAATCAACATATAATAGGTTAATAGTAGTTATTTCTTGAGAATAGGGCTGTAATAATAATTGTAACCAAATTGAAATGGCAATTGTAATGCAAAACAGCAGTTAAATCGTATTCCCATGGGGTCTTACTATGTATAACAAACTGCTAAACCTATAATTTACCCCTTTACAAACACATTCTGAAATGTATCTTTCTTTTATTAAGTTTATTATATAGCTTTTCAGACTCCTCGTAAATGTTATTGCTCCTGAAAGTGTCTGGAATGTAACATATGATTTACAAACATAATCTAAACGAGATATTTTAAAAATCCTTTCTTAACCACTTCTTCTTTTCATTTCTCCTCTTCCTCGCTTCATTGTTGCACTGACTGAGTGATGCTCTAAGTGTAATTTCGTTGTCAGTAAGTGACAGTGACATCTTGAATGTTGAATCTTTTCTCCAGGTTACCCGCGGACTCTGGCTCAGGCACGCTCCCTGAATGAGCTGTATCAGCTGGACATGGTGATCAGCCTGAACATCCCATATTCAACTCTGAGAGAGAGACTGAGCGACAAGTGGATCCACCCGGCCAGCGGCAGAGTCTACAACATGACCTTCAACCCCCCAAGAGTCCAGGTTTAAACCAGTGTTATAAGTCACATATTTTACTTTCCTCTCTGGCTTTGTAAAATACCGTATGATAGTTTTGTTGTAGTAGTCTATATCAGTGTTGCCCAACCAGGGGTGCGGGGACCCTTGGGGGTACGCGAGAGCTAAGAAGGCGGTACTTGGAATAACTTCAGATACAAAATATGATCAAATTGAGTTGTATTTTTGATTATTATGTTCAAAGACAAGCTATTTTAAACATTTAACTGTAAAGAGTGAGAGTTTGAGAATATTTAGTAGATTTTAACTGATACATAGGAGTTTTAGTAATTCACTTTCTAACTAATCATCAAAATCATCGAGGCAGGGGGTACTTGGAGTATAAATAAAAGGCCCAAGGGGTACACAAGACAAAA
>OMNZ01060993.1:5388-17093 GCA_900303255.1 Lesueurigobius sanzi | reverse complement strand
AAAGGCGTTTTCCGCATTACTCTTCCATACAGCATCTCCTTGTGTAAAGTGCGCTGAATAGTTGAACGATGCACAGTGACACCATCTGCAGCAAGTTGATGTTGTAGGTGTTTGGAGCTGGTCTGTGGGTTGACTGTGACTGTTCTCACCATCCTGCACCTCTGTTTATCTGAGATTTTCCTTGGTCTGCCACTTCGGGCCTCAAGTAGAACTGTGCCTGTGGTCTTCCAATTCCTCACAATGTTCCTCACAGTTGAAACTGAGAACTTAAATCTCTGAGACAGCTTTCTATATCCTTCCCCTAAACCATGATGTTGAACAATCATTGTTTTCAGGTCATTTGAGAGTTGTTTTGAGGCTTCCATGTTGCCAATCTTCAGAGAAGATGCAAAGTGGAGAAACACTTACAATTGGCCTCCTTAAATACCCTTTCTCATGATTGGATTCATCTGTGTATGGAGGTCAAGGGTCACTGAGGTTACCAAACCAATTTTGAGTTCCAATAATTAGTGCTAAAGGTATTAAAATCAATAAAATGCAAGGGTGCCTAAATTTCTGCACATGCCTAATTTTGTTTAAATAATTCTTACACACTTTCTGTAAATCACATAAACTTTATTTCACTTCTCAAATATCACTGTGCTTGTCTTCTATATGATATATTTAACTGGAATTTTTTATCCAAACAACCAATGATTTATAAAGGAAAATCATGAAAATTTACAGGGGTGCCCAAACTTTTTCATACCACTGTAATAATGGATGTAGCGTGTGTGGCTTTCCCCATAGCGTTCAGCGTGGGCTAATGAAGCCAATTCATGCTAGCATTTGAACCGCCGGCATGTTGAATTTTTGGAGCCAAAATCCATATTTGGTATAAAAGGAGCAACAAAAAGGTTAACCGCCCGCTGTTAGGGTAAACCGGAGCCCGCGTGCATTGAGATTAATGGGGAAACATTGACTGAGGTCTATATGCGTTTTTATATCATATTTTTATATTTGTGTAATATAAAATGGAAGCAAATCAAGATATTTTTTGCTGTAGAAGATTCACAGGGTCAATGTATTAAAGTGGGCTAAAGTTAGCAGGAAGTCTGCATGTTCGGCCTCATTTTTTTTCTCTATCCCAGTTCTGCCATAAGTCCCGCCCTCGCACATTCTCATTGGACGACACTCGTAGTGAGGCTTTTTTTAGTTGGAGGTATGAAGTTTATATTTTAATCTTAGTTATGGTTAGGGTTAGTTTAAGGTTAAGGTTAGGGTTAGGGACAGGGTTAAGTTTAAGTTTAGGAAAAGGGATGTGGTTATGGTTAGGGCAATGCAGGGGGTGTGGCCATGCAGACCCGGGTTGGAGAAAAAAATACATTTTGCGAGATCACTATGTGAACAAACATGTGAATTCATGTAATCCTTAGCTTATCTGTCTGTCCATGACGGTTTTGTTGCCAGTAGCAAAATGTGAGTCTGAACCTGCTACCTTCCTGCTAACTTTAGCCCACTTTACTGTCCTCTCTGAATCATCTACAGCAAAAAATGTCTTGATTTGCTTCTGTTTTATATTAGACAAAATATAAAATGCATAAAATGTTATTTTTCAGATGTAAATATCCCAGTTGAGGTTTCCACATTCATCGCAATAGACCGGGCCTCCGGTTCACCCTAAAAAAACATTTTGTTGACAATGTCAGGATAAAGGCAGGATAAAGCCAGGGTTTCATTCCAAATATCCTGACATTACCAGGAGAATGTCCTGCTCGGGGCGCATGTGTGAATCTGGCTTATGTGAGAGTTACGTTTTCGTGGCAACCAAAGAGCAAGAAGGCACTTGATTGGCTAGTTATTTTTTGTTAACATCTTAAATAACGTTGAAAATATTAAAAGACAAAGAACAGGATGGTGGAGACCAGCACTTGAGGGTCATATTAACAAGACTATTTCCAATAATGAGTTAAAGAAGGGCCAAAAGTGTTGATGGAAAGTCAATTGGAGCGTCTGGGTTGTACCTCCATCATTAATATACACTCTATCATTCAAACACAGCAAACGCTATACAACAAGGTTAGGCACACTGGCACAGCAGGCCTGTGGGTCTAATTTGACCCTGACTTAATATGATCACACACATCAGACATCTGAAGACCTATTAGGTTGCGTTCAAGTGACAAGATTTTCTTTTTGGAAATTTCTTTCAAAAACTGTTTCTCTCCCATAGAGTTATATTTGGCACCTGCTCCAAATTAAATAGACCTCTGTAACTTGAACGCAATCTTCAAAAATACTGAAAATATTGATGAATCCTAAAAACCTTTTTCTTTAATTTAACATTTTCAGTATCAGGCTTCAATGTTAACCCACCACTATCTACAAGGTGTAAAGGCCAACAATATTAATCGTTTTTACAATAAAAGTTTTCTCACAAGCAGGTGTCTCACAGTCACTCAGCTCATAAAATCATACATGTTTCTTCACGCTGCTGAAGTCACTGTTGTTCTGGCAGGTGGATATTCCTAATATTTTGAAGCAAAGGAAGCAACTCGCTAAACTGGTCCTAGACTTTGATTCTGCCAAGACGAGGTAACAACGTTCACTTTGACTGAATGTTTTGTACACACTGGAATCTCTGATCATATTTTCTACACTATTTTGCAGATGGTACCAAGCAACAAAGTCTAGTAACCCAGCAATGGCAGCTAAGGTCGACTCCCTCAAAGATGAAATGGACGAAGCTCACAACAAAGTAGAAATATGCAAGGTCAGTGTTTGTGCGGGCTCTCGGTCACACAGGAGTTGTCCGTCTTGTAAACCAGGGGTAGGCAAGTTTGCTCAGAGGCGGGCCATTTTTTTCCTAGTCAATAGATCAAGGGCAGAACCTGCTTATGGTGGATCAAAACTGAAGGATTACTTGTTGCATTTGTCATATAGACTTAAAAAGGGGGTCTGGGAGTCTTTCCCCAAGGATTTTTTTTTTATAAATTGCCATTATTTCGGTATTTTTGGATTACTTTATCCAGTGTAGTCTCAGGATATTTTTCAAAATCATCTTGGGAGCCAGAGGGTGTATGCTGGAGGGCTAAATTTTGCCCCCGGGCCTGACGTTGCCTACCCCTGTTGTAAACGGTTGTTCTACAAGGCTCTTGAAAAAAGATGACGTTGCGGTCTTCGATTATGCACTGTCCAGTCTTTATAAAGAACTTATGAACATGTTAGCATTGGAATTTCATGCTTTGCAACTTAAAATGATTGATATGCATGAAAAAAGAAATTCATTTTTGAGCCCGTAAGGAAACAGATTGAACAAACTTTAAAGGAACTACAGCGTAAGAGAACTAGAAGTGGTTTACAGACGGATACAATGGCTTTTAACATTTTATACCTTTTTGTTCTGTTTTTAAACCTACAGGATCAGCTCTCTGCAGACATGTACAACTTTGCTTCCAAAGAGGGAGAGTATGCCCGCTATTATGTTTTGGTGAGTTCCTTATTCCTTCCTTCACCTGAATGGTTTCGTAAAAGAGCGACATGCCTTGATCAAAATAACTCTTTTTCAGCTGCTGGAGGCCCAGGCAGACCTCCATAGACGATCCCTGTCGGTTCTGGAGGCAGCTATCCCAACCATACAATTACAGCAGGGTAAGACATTCTCTTCTGCGGTAGCCCATATGTTAAGTGGTTTTGATATTGCCTGAATTTGTCAATACAGAAAATAATACAAAGAAGAAGCTGGCAAGGCAATATTGTGTCATGTTTTGCTAGACTCGTGGATGGAGAAGCCTGCCTATGGAACCGCTTTAGAGGAGCATCTGAAGAGGACCAACCGAGAGATTGCCCTGCCGCTAGAAGCCTGTGTCATGATGCTTCTGGAAACGGGAATGAAAGAGGAGGTATGTGAAAGTTAAAGTGGCCAAATGTGAAGGTTTTGAGACTGTATGTCCTCAGCTCCGCAGCATACGATCGAGGTCAAGTTTATTTATGTAGCACATTCACAGACGGAGTAACTCACAGGAGAAAGACAGTAAAGAGCTTTGAACTTGTTTTAGATTTTTATTAGCATACGGTACTCTACGGGTGACGCCAGGAAAACTGAAATTGAATTAATTTGATCAATAACAAGTGATGATGAAATATTTCTGATGCGATAAAATAGATCTGGACAGCTACACAAAGCAAAAATTACAAGCATACATTGTTTTCTGTTAATGGCACTTATCTGAACTCTTCAAATATAAAATGTATATAAACCTGCAGCAAAATCAAATCTAGTTCAGCTTGAATTGAAGGATAATGTAAAGAAGTGCGTTTTTAGAGGGAGAGGATTCCAAAGTATAGGGCCAGCAGCAGCAAAGGCTCGATCTCTTCTAGTTTTTAGTCTGGACCATCAACATATAACCCCAATATTCCCCATGCCGTTTAAACGTAACTTCACTAGCGTCTCAGAATTGAAGGTAAATTATTGAACAAACAAACAAAACAAACAAACACAAGTACGGGTAGTAAGTACTGACACTGTTCAAATGCTGCTTTCAGATCGAAAAGTCCTTGTCTCAATTCCTCTGTTTCATGTTCGGTAGACAATACAGTTCACAAACTTCCTCTTTCTCGATCCCGGCACTTCTTGAATTTTTCGGTGTGAAACTAGTCTGTTCCTGTCCTAAATATGCGCGCTTTGTTCCCCTCCAGGGTCTTTTCCGAATTGCCGCTGGTGCCTCTAAGCTGAAGAAACTCAAGGCGGCGCTGGACTGCTCCACGTCGCAGCTGGAGGAGTTTTACTCAGACCCTCACGCCGTCGCCGGTACGAGCGTTACTGAAGATGAAGGACCAGTTTCTCCACATGTTTGCTTAGAGTGGCTTGTGTTGTGTGTTTGTAGGGGCCCTTAAGTCGTACCTAAGGGAGCTTCCTGAACCTCTCATGACATTTGGCCTGTATGATGAGTGGATACAGGCCTCCAAGTAAGACAAGTGTACATTAATCTATACAGTGGAATGTGTATTTAATGAAATACACCCAAGGGCCAAGGCAGTGTACATATTGTCTAATCTATTATGTTACAAACTTTGTTACAGTGTTTCAGACACCGACAAGAGACTTCAGGCTTTGTGGGTGACGTGTGATCATTTACCAAAGGCACACAAGACCAATTTCAAGTAAGAAATACATATATTTCCAAAAATATGAATTTTCTATTTATCGTTGTAGATCATAAAGTGCCAATTAGACCACAGTTATTGAAATCTACTAGTCTGCCAAGGACTATGGCTCTAAGCCGCATACAGTGAGTCAAGTATACAGTTCAAAAGGGAACAACTCTTTTGTAGGTATTTGGTGAAATTTCTGGCTAGACTCGCTCAGGACAGTGAGATTAATAAGATGACCCCAGTTAACATTGCCATTGTCCTGGGACCCAACCTTCTCTGGCCAAAGACAGAAGGGTGAGTAGTTTAAGCAAGGCTGAAAGTAGATCTGAAGGTCCTTTTAAGTCTTATCAGTCTGTTTCTGTATCAGGACCTTGGCAGAGATGGCAGCTGCCACTTCTGTGGCTGTAGGCGCAATCATCGAGCCCATTATCCAGCATGCGGACTGGTTCTTCCCTGATGGTAAGGCATTTAGCCCAAAGGAACAATATTATATCAAGTAGCGATAAAAGGAGAAGCAAATAGCATCATGTTTCTGATTACTTGTTTGTTTCAGAGGTTGACTTCAACGTGTCAGACATGTTTGCCCTGCCCTCTCACCCACCAACCCCAGACCCTGAGCCCAACCTGGAGAGGAAGCGTCCAGGCAGCCAAGGGGGCCATGAGGGGGACACTCACCCGCCCCGTAAAGACAGGTACCTGTCCCGGGCCAACCTGAGCCTCAGCCTGCCCCTCACCCTCCCATCCCGCCCCAAGACACTGAGCAGGCAGGAGTCCAGGGGGGCTGTGTCAGCGCTTTATGTAGTGGCTGATGAGTCCATCCGAGTGTCTGAGACTCCAGCTGGAGACCAGCCCTGTCCTGAGTTCAAGGCTATGCCATAAAGCATTTGAATTCAGCATAAATCAAATGAAAAAGGGAGCAAATTGTGCAAATGTTAAACATAATTTAAGCGCTGCTGGTTTATTGTATTTGTTAGATAGTTAATCACCTTCATTATTTTCTTTCACAGTTAAATGCTGCTCTGACCTGTTCTTGTGTATTTCTCTTTTGTATGTGTTTGCATATTAAAGCTCAGGTCAACTAGGTGCTGGTTCTGTTTTCTGTGGGCTTCCTCTGCATTTGTTCCAACAGCCTCTGCTTAGCCTCAGCTCTGTCCTGTCAGTTCTGGTTCCTTCAATGGGGAGTGGCATCAGTTTGAGTTTCTGCCGATGGGCTGTTGGTCTTACGTTGTGTGGTTTGCCCTCCTGAACTCTCTCCCTTTCACCCTCACCAGCACCGGTAACAAACACCCAGAGCCTGCTCCTCGTAGATCCGGCACTGTGCATAAAAAGCAACCACAGCTAACCTCACCCACCTTCCAACCCCTGCTGCCCCCTCTTGAGGTGTGGGGCACTGCACAGCCCGAGCCTCAGGCTGTGAGTCCCGTGGCAGAGGCTGAGCTGGGTGCTGCTGTTTCTGTTGGTGCTGGGGCCTCTACAGTCGCAGAGCAGACTCAGGTTGTAGCCCAGGTCAGCTCTGAGGACAGCAGGTAAGATCAGCAACAGCCTGGCAATGGCCACACTGCGCCTCTTGCCTGCAGCCAATCAGCCATCTGGAACTTTCCCCTCGCATCTTTGTTGTTTGTGATTTATCCGTGCGGTTTGCCTGTTCAGAGAAAATGAAGGCACTGTTCACTGCGCTGATGTGTGTAATGTCATGTCGAATACTACAGGAGGCCATTTTTATTCCGCTCAGTGTCCAATACTTTATGTCTGTAATAATCATGTGCCAGTCAGTGTGTTTGATGTTCGTTTCATCGTTTGATTTTGCATGCACAAAATAATTATGTTTACTGTATTCTTCTTATTAATTAATTGTAACACTATTCATGAAATGCATGTACTCTGTCACTGATTACAGCAACCCTTCTAATACTCACCAGTTAACTCTAAATGCTCTTATTTCCACAGTCCTGCCCGAGAGCTCATTTCTACACCCCCTCCCCAGAGAAACGGGTCAGTCCATCTAACAATAGGTACTCCACAATCTCATGGCGGATCCAGGGGGGCCAGCCCACACATGGTGCGAAGAGGTGAGATCCCTTTAGCTTTAAAGCAGTATCATCATCACATATTTCTGCAACAGTGTGGCACATATGGAGGACTAAAACTGCCAAAATTATAAATAAATAAATGTCCATATTGGCAAATAATTATTAAGATATCACTACAAATGATTTACAAACTAATAATTATTATTAAGCACCTGTTTTATCCTCAAAACAAAGAATAAAGCCTTATTATTATTTTCTGTCTGCATTTATCTATTTATTCTTTAATTCATTAATTAATTTATTTTTCATTTCTTTTCTCTTTTATTTTTTCGCTCTGCTTTATTTTAACACCCTACATTATTTTTACAGCCTATATTATCCTTTTCTTGATTTCTCTCACTAAATGCAAAGTTAAGGGGGCGGGGCCACAGATAGTTAGACCTAAGAAATCGTATCATCAGACAGGAGCGACGGAAAGGTTAACGCCCCCTTTTCGGATCAGCCAATCACTGTAACAAGACCGCCCCCTTACTTTGCATTTGGTGAGAGGAATCAAGAAAAGAATAATGCAGGCCGTCAAAATAAAGCAGAGCGAAAAATTAATGTAGGGCGTAAAAATAAAGGAGAAAATAAATGAATGAATGAATTAAGGAATAAATAGATAAATGCAGACAGAAAATAATAATAAGGCTTTATTTTTTGTTTTGAGCACAAAACAGGCGTTTAATAATAATTATTAGTTTTTAAATCTCAGCATTTGTAGCGATATCTTAACATATTTTTGTCAATATGGACATTTATTTATTCATTTATTATTTTGGCAGTTTTAGTCCGCCATAGGCACAGATGGTCTCAGTGGGTTTGCGGTGGCGCAAGTAGTAGAGCGGGTCGTCTTGTAATCGGAGGGTTAGCGGTTCGATCCCCGCAGGCGCACACCGTCGTTGTGTCCTTGGGCAAGACACTTCACCCACCTTGCCTCCAGTGTCTGCGTACACTGGTGTATGAATGAGAGAGTGAATGGGTGAGTGGTTCCTTGATGTAAAGCGCTTTGAGCCTAAAGCAGGTAGAAAAGCCCCATATAAATGTGACCATTTACCATTCACCATTTACTATTGGTCCGTCATAAGATTCTCACTATGACAACTAGCTAAATTCCCAAAAGAAACCAACCTGTAGGTCACCACTGGACCTTTGCTTTAAAAATGTGAGACAATCAAAGTCACCAGCTCACACCAGACACATCCTGTGTGAAAATAGTTGTCACGCATTCGAAACTGAAAAGCTGTGAAGAGAAAGGAACTGAAATATTTGCATGTTCAGTGTAAGCATACTACGAGCTCAACCATGTTTAAGAATCTGAACGCAGTGTTAAATTGTTCAAGGTACCAAGAAGCAGGCTCCAGCTCCGCCCAAACAGCAGAGCCCCTTTGCCTCTCAGCCCAGTAACCAGGCGCCGGGCTCCCCTCATCACCCCCCTGTCACACCCAGACGGCTCTCCAGTAAAGAGGCTCTGATCAGCGCACCGAGTCACCCTCCTCCGCAGCCTCCTCAGCCCAACCAAGGCCAGGGCGAGTCAGAGTCAGAGCCCCCAAGGACACCCACCCCTCCTGACACTCCCCCTCACGACGGACCACACCCACCGCACCAGTACGGCTCTCTGCCCCGTCCTGCCAGGCCTGCTCCAAAGCCACGCCCACGGCCCAACATGCCCCCGCCGCCACAGCCGGGGGCGGATGACAGTAACGGGATTTTTAACTCCGCCTCCAAAATCATCACAGGTAAAACGTTTTTCTTGTCCTATTGAATCGATCATTGTTGTGCTATATTCTGGTAGTTATGAACAGAATACTAACAGCATCTTAAACTGTTAGCTTTGACTTTGTGTTTTTGAACAAGTTTTGTCTCTAGGGGTCGGTGTGGCAAAGATTCTGCACTTGCCAAGTTATTTTGGCTTTGTTAAAGGGCAGCTTTGTGGGTTTTGGTGTTGATGTGTTATCGTGCCTACACTCACTTTTACTGTAACTGTGGTGATCTGAAGCATGATCGTCCATGTGTAAATATTCCAGATGTGTGAGCGGCTGGCCTGCCTCTAAGAGCAGCTTTGCAAGGCAGGTTATGGTAAGGATCTCACTGGCTGATGCATTAGCCCTGCTCTGGTTAAACTGCATGTGTGGTGTGTGCTCTTAGACCTACATGATACATGCTTATGCTCAGGCATACATGTACAATGTGTGTCAGTGTGTCTTCTCTGTTCTCCTTTTAACAAGACTGACATGCTTCCCTCATCTCCTAACAACAGCCTTCAGCGTTACACTGATGCTTTGAGCTTGGCCCATTTTAAAGGTGTGTGTGTGTGTGTATGTTTCAAACAGTGTGTTTTCACTGTAAAACATGAACACACAATGTGTTTCTTACGTGTTGTGTGTTGTGTGTTCCCGTTTGGTGTGAAGCATCCCTTAAATGCCCTTGTAACATTACCAGCTGTACTGACTACATTTGTACATGTTCTTGTTCAGATGCAGGACCAATTGTAAAAGGGATCGGTCGAGCCTTTGTCCCAGTGGTGACAGTGGACCAACCAGAGGAGCGTTCTGCTGGTCAGGAGCCTGACTCTGCCCCTCCGTCAGACCTGCCGATCATAGAGACCACTGCTTTGTGAATATGGAGATTCTGCTCGAGCTTTTACGATTTAAATGCTTATATTTAAATCAGCAGCAGCTTCAGGAACAGCTGCTACCTCTGTTCTCTTCAACACCTTCAATCTTTTACAAACAAGTGACAATGTGACATAAAGCCTCTAACAGTTTCCTTTTTAGTCCAATCCAAATGTAGAAAAAAATGAGCAGAATGTGTTCATTATAAGTCATGTACAAAGACTCCAACTGCAGTACGACAGAATGTGCACACTTGTAGAAATGACCAAAAATCGAGTGACCAAAATTGAATCAAAGTTTTGGACAAATGTCTTGGAAAAGTGCAATAAACAAGGGCTTTGTGTGATATGCAGTTCTAATTAGCAGATATCTACTATTTTTACTTCTCAACAGACCTCAGTACATTAGTGGCTGTATTATTTTTTATATAAAGGAGTATGCTTCATGTGTTTCCTCATTGTGGTGGTACATAGCAGAATAATGAAATACTTCCCTTTAGGTTTGACTGCTATACAGAAAAAGCCAAACTATTTTTGTACAAATTGAAGTTGCCAGACCATCATTCTTGGGGTATTTTTTGTATGTCTTTATTGTTTTTTTTTTTTTGTTTTCATATTTTTGTCAGCACAGACAGTATGCGTGTTATCCTGAAGTGCATATAAAATGATTAAAGTTTTAATATTTCCAACTGCTGGCTTCAGTTTATTGTGGTAAAAAATGCACAAAAGAACAAACGTTCAGAGTATATCACAAATATTATAAGTTATACGCAAATACAGCAGCGTTTCATGCCCAGTAGCCGATAATGAAAACGGTCACAGTGAGACAAATGATGAGGTTGACGTTGACAATTCTTTTGAGATGTGGCTTTTCCTGGAGTGAACAAACAGCTGGAGGTAGAGGAGGGGGAGGCATGTTGGCTCCTTCCCTCCGTCTCTCCATCCCGCATAACCAGTAGAGGGCAGACACGAGCTTTGATTGGCTCTCTGCGGTCAGGGAAGAGGACGTGGAAGCTTCAAGAACGATATAAGAGAAAGAAAAAAAGTGAGCACAACGCCGCGAGAGCCACTTGAGAAGCTACCTGTCTGTGTGATCCTACCTCTGTGTGCGCGTGACACCCCGTCGCTGCCTCGCTCGTGTGCCTGTGCCTGTGTCTGATTGGCTGTGACCTCTGTCCTCGTGTCACTGCTGAGCTCCACTGTGAACACCTGCTCGTTGGTCTCAACAGGGTCCGACTTTGTAAACCAGGTGAGGCGAGAAATCTAGGACACAAATAAGGTAGGGTGACCAGACGTCCCAGTTTACCCGGGACAGTCCCAGTTTTGAGCCCTCTGTCCCATGTCCCTGTGAGTTTATCTGAAACCATTCATTTGTCCCAGTTTGACACCACCTCTGTCCCAGTTGTCCCAGTTTTTCACCAGTGCCATGTCCAAAGCCGCATATTTACTTGGTACTTTATGACTTTTGACCAGGACAAAAAATGTGACGAAAAAATGCAGAAAGATAAATTCCAAAAAAATAAGAAAACACAAGGAAAAATGACGAAATGTGAGAAGAAATATGAAAAAAATGACAAAGAAGGAAGAAAAAATACAAAAGAATGATGAAAAAAAAAGACAAAAATTACGAAAATAAATTGAGAAAAATTACAAAATGACGAAAAAATGCGAGAAAAATTATGAAAAAATGACAAAAAAGGAAGAAAAAATACAAAAGAATTATTAAAAAATGATGAAAAAAAGACAAAAATTACGAAAACAAAAATAAATTGAGAAAAATGATGAAAAAATGCGAGAAAAATTATGAAAAAATGACAAAAAAGAAAGAAAAAAGACAAAAGAATGATGAAAAACAAAAAAAAAAACGTGACAAAAATTACAAAAAACCT
>OMNZ01060944.1:0-10051 GCA_900303255.1 Lesueurigobius sanzi | reverse complement strand
CAGGTGTTGCCTAAAAAATTGGGGTGTCGAAGGGTTAAGGGAATGAGGCTACAACAACTTTGAAAGTCATTTTTCGCGCAAAAACTTGCATTCGTGGTTTCGGCTCTGCTCGTCTGCTGTTTCTTGAGTTTTCAACTACTATTGTAACACATACAGCTCTTCAAAAATTGAGATCCGGTTCGAATCACTCAGATCGGTCATGGATGTCACTTTACTAGTAGGCCTGGGCGATATGACCAAAAATCTAATTTTATCACGGTATTTTATCACAATTCATGTGTAAAGTGTACATTTTCTTTTAAAGGTGACTAAAGCTATCTGCTTCTTCTTGGATTTAGACCTGGGGTTGTCCGGGTTTAGTTTAGACCTGGTTAAGTCCTGGTTTAGTCCAGGGTAATCATCATTTCAGTCCTTTTAGTTTGGTCCTGGTTCAAACCTTGATTTCAGTCTCTGCTTTAGTCCGGTTTACTTCTTGGTTTAGTCCTGGTTTAATCCAGATTCAGTCTGTGATATTGTCCAATTTTAAACCTGGTTTAGACCCAGTTTTCTCCAAGTTTAGTCCTGGTTTAATCCAGATTCAGTCCGTGATATTGTCCGATTTTAAACCTGGTTTAGACCCAGTTTTCTCCTAGTTTAGTCCTGGTTTAATCCAGATTCAGTCCGTGATATTGTCCAATTTTAAACCTGGTTTAGACCTAGTTTTCTCCCGGTTTAGTCCTGGTTTAATCCTGACAGTAGAAGCAGTGACTGGAGATGAGTATTTGAGCTCAGAGCTGTGTGTTACCGAAAAAGCAGATCGTGATGGGATTTAGATCACGATTAGATTTTTATCATCATATCGCGGAGCCCTATTTACTAGCCTCAAAAATGAAGTGTTGCATATTTGTACTTGTATTATTAGTACAATATATTTAGGTTTTTGGGGAGAATCGCAAGAAGTGTTTTGATTTGAACCTCATCTGTATGTTTGGTGAGTGGCAAATTCTGCGATGATGACAATGGCCGGGATAAGACTGAACATCCAAATGAAAGTATTGTGGAAGGTTCTATTTGCATAAAACATTCACCAGCTTCACTCGTTTCAACTGTGTTCCGTCAAAGTCAATGTGATACGGTAGATATGCAACGTCTCTCTCATTATGGGCACAAATGGAATATAAAACAGTTCAAAAATCAAGCTAAAACAATGGTAGCTAGTGTCGAGCGTGCTGAAATGTGCTGGGAAGCCCATCTGACCACGAAGATGATGATCATGGTTTCAAAGACTCTGGCACAACATGGTCAAAACTCGATTGTACTCTTTGCACAACATCGGCCATGTTCTGTGGCTTTTCATCTGGCGCGCATTGAGAGAGGATTCTGGCTTTTCCGCTGAGGCCTTTCAGCAGTGATCTCTTCTGATTAAGTTTGGGGCCGTTTTAGAACCGTCTTTGATTTGAAAGAAACCAGACATGTATTTAGATGAGTGATAAAGGATTTGCATGTGTGCATGTGTTCTCCACGTTTCCGACATTGCTGTGTGTGGTCGCGGGCGTACTGGCCATAGAAGGTTAATGCTTGTCTACTGGCGTCAGTTAACACTTCTGACCCTGGGCAGATGCTGTGGATTATAGAAAGTGAGTCCTGCGTTGAGGGAAAAAAAAATATATATATTCATATAGTGGATATGAAAATCCGAAGAGCTAAGTCATATACTGTATCACTGACTTTTTTCAGTTAGTTCAGGGGTGGCAAACACGCATGCGGCTCTTGGCCAATGAGAGTGCGGCTCTTTGCCTGATGGATCCATTTGATACACTCTGGGCCACATATTTCCATGGACTGAAAAGTCATTAAGAATCTGTCTCCAAAACCCAATTGTTGTCTTGCAGACGCTGTTTCACCTCCATCTAAGACACTTGAGTGAGAGTCTCTATCTCTCTCCTCTCTCTCCTCGCTCTCTCTCTCCCGACACGACGTGTGAAGAAGGAGCTTGTGCAAAGACAAAGCCAGATGCAGGTTAAACGACCATAACATGCAGAGTGCCCCATGAACAGTTTCTGCGCTTCTCAAGTTTCTGATTACTCTATTCTTCATGGTGATTGGCCCAATATTGGCAGAAATACATTCAAATTAAGATATTAAAAATGACAAAGCATACGATGCGACGCGTGAAATTGCCGCATGGAAATACGCAGTCAGTGCCTTTTCTTCCACAGCTGATGTAAATGTTGTAAATGTTGTGAATCCAACAGAAAACAGAAGCTGGGACGTCCTCACCAGACTTATGATTAAAGTTTGTGAACTTTGTGCAGCCTAAAGTCAAGTGTTTTCTCTGCAGAGTCCCGTCAGGCAGCAGGCACAGAACAGCGCTGCAGCCAGGAGTGAATCAGAGGAGGGGGCTGAGTGGGCAGGGCCCCACACACTAACATAGTTCTGCACTAAAAAATGATGATAAATAGTAAATGAATGAGTTTGAGCAGAGCAGCAACATTTATTAATTTATTCTTAATAGAAATATATTTAAATATTGGAATAAAACCAATAGCTCTATAGTAGCCCAGTTCTTACTGTTCGGCAGTGAGCAGATGGAAAGGTCTTACATTTACGTGTTTTTTGTTTTGCAAAATAATTTTAAAAACCTTTTCCTTCCTGTCTTTGCAGTTGTCATCTATATTGATGCTTTGACCTTTTGGCTCATTGAAGTGTCTCTCACTTCATCTCTCAAGCATTAAACAGAAGAAAGACATTGTGGCATCCTTTCGAGGACTTGTCATAATGTTGCAGAGGGACAGGCCATCATGGCCCTGGTTAAAATGCTAATGGCTGCGTTAGTCCTCTCAGAGGAGGTCACATGGGTCAAATGCAGTGATACGTCAGTGTCATGTTGAAGAGGAGAGAGGGTAAGAGCCTGCAGCTGGTCCGTTTCCTCATTGTCAAGTGCTCATGTTATTGTAGCCTTTAGGTCAAGACACTCACTAGAGATAAATGGTGTCAATACTGCAAAAACTATATATGTTCATGACTAAAATTTACTGGAATTAATATTTTGTGACCTTACTTTGAGTAAATCTGACTTGTCAAGTGAAAAAATCTGCCAATGGAATATGATTTGTTTGGTCAGAAATGAAGTAAAATGAAATATTGTCTACATTTTAAGTCCAATAACATCATTTCTCTTTTAGGTACAATTCAAGGATTTTCCTTTGCAAAAAGACCAATTCCATTAGCAGATCATTTCACACACCTTCTCAAATCAAGGTCTAATGTTATTACTGAAAATGTGAACTTATTTTTACAGTAATGTTTTTTGCAGTATAGAATTCAGTTAGATATGCACAATGATAGACCAGACATGTCACTGTGTTTTGGATTATAATCCATCTCCGTGTCCCAGTGTGGCCTGACATCTGTTGCTCACCCTGTTTGGGACACCATCAATTTTGTATGATATCTCTTTTTATTCTATCGATATACTTCCTGTGGAGCTAAATGCCATGACGGCCCGGGCCATAGACGCCTGTTTGGTGCACGATTGATTGGTCTGGCATTTGATCCTCGGACTCTCTGAAAAATGGAACCTCTGAGCCCGCCCCTTTTATTTAACCCCAACCCCCCAAACTGGTCATTCCTGTAACTCTATTGGTTAATTTCAGTTGGAGCAGGTGCCAATGCTACTCTATGGGAGAGAAAAGGTTTTTGTAAGAAATTTCACACTTGTACACACTCTCATTCATCCTGATCTATTGTACATGTTTTTAGTGGTAGGCCAAACTGGAGGAAACCTCCGCAGACACGATGAGAACACAACAACTAAAACATTTACACAAAAGTGGAAAGACACTAGAAACATACATAGAGTATACAATATACTATATTTCAGCCAGCAGGCCCCAATTCTGGAATTCCCTTCCCACTCATGTTAGAAATGCTGAAAGTCTCTCAAACTAAACTAAAAACCTTGCCTCTGCTGGTTAATATGTGACACAGACCCGTCGCTATGGGCGGGCCATAGGGGGCCGTCCCCGTCCCCAAGATGCTTGTGCCCCCCCACTCCAGACCAGACGCAGTCGGTCAGTTCTGTGCAGTCACATAATGTGAATGAGATCGGGGTAAAGTCTGTAGCTCCGTGAACACGAGGAGGGCGGCCTTCATGTGCGCACCGTGCCAAAACATCACGCAAACTATTAAATGATATGAGTAGCCTACTATGTAGCCTACTATTATGTCCTCGAACAACACACTAGATCAGACAGAGAATAATTACACACAAACAGCTGTGGTATAAACTCTTACACTGGCTTTTACGCAGCGCTCTCTTGGAGACGTGCTGCGTAAAGGAGGGGGCACATGTGTCATCAGTTGGACAAAAAAATGTTTCGTGTTTGATGTGTTTGATGAGACACAAAGGTGTTGCATTCACAAATCCTGGTAAGATGAAACCATATGTTTCTCTCCATTCTTCTCTGAAACCCCTGTTTTCACGGTCCACTTTTCTTTGTTGTCCTTTAGCCAGCGACATGTGTTGTGTTGTTAATGTTTTGCTAGTTCTGTAACCCAAAGATATTAAACCCACGAAAATTGGGCATTGGCCCGGGGAGAGTATTGTTTCAAACAATATTTTATTGAACAATATTTATTTTTTGAGGTTATCTTAATTTTAAACTGTATGCATTCGATATCCATGCATTTATCAATATTAATATGTAGATATATAGGTCTATATCAACCAATTAGTCCGCTGGACCGACACCTATCATCGCGCAAAAAAATAAAATAAAATTGTCCCACAGCCAAGTCACCTTGCTGACCCCTGCTGGCTGTAGCTGGTCTGGACATATTTGCTGTTGATTATGTTTAATGAGTAGTGTGCGCCAGGGCTGCGCAAATAGCGTATGGAAAATATGTAATGTATGCTAATAGTAATTGTGCCCCCCCCCGTGGATTTGATATGCCCCCCTTAAGACTGAGGTCTGGCGACGGGACTGATGTGACAGCCCTGTCTTTGAGAGCACCCAGCCTGGTCTACGGTCTGGTCGTACAGAGAGTCTGAAGCTTCACAATTGAGCTCCGTTTTCAGGTGGGAGGGGTCAACTCCTTTTAAAGTTTGAAACTATTGGATCTGTTTTTACACAACCGCTAGCGTCACCTACAACACCCGCCTCCCCGCTCGCTGAATGGCTAGGATGAAGTTCATCCTATCGCAGCCACTGAGACCAGACCCAGACGTAACATGTAGGAAATGATAATTCACCAGAGTTTACAGATGGCTAAGGCCAGGCTAGAGAGCACCTGTATCTGCCACAATTTCATAAGCCTTTTGAAGCACTCACCTTTCTCAAAAATGTGTACCATATCATCAAGGAAATTGAGCTTTATTGACTCCTTTTTGGTGCAATGAGGTTTGTAAAGGCTGAAACAATTGTCCCTCTGGCAAATTTCCTTACTCAAGTCAAGGGCAAAATGGTCATAACTTCAGTTTTACAGGCTTTTTTCATACTTAAGTACATAACATATTTCACATGATAAACTTCACATTTGGGTCGTGGCTTTTCATACTGGAGTGGTGATGCTCCTGATAGAGTCCAGGGTCAATGTCATGTTGTTTGCCCAGGACCAATGTTACAGCCAGCCAATCAGGGCTCAGTTGTGCTAGATAGTCAACTCAGGACAAAAATTAAGTTTAGGAACAGGGAAATCTTTAAGGTTAGGGTTAGGGCTAGGTTTAGGGTTAGGTTTAGATATATTTTCAGACAAACCAACTCATTGAGCTATCCAAAATTTCAGCAGACCGTTCCCTGTTCCTAAACTTAATTTTTGTCACAACATGTCAAGTTTTCAAAGCAGACTGTCCCTCCCCTTATCGAGCAAAACTGCCCCCTGATTGGCTGGTTGTAACATTGGTACTGGGCAAACAGGTGTCTGTCGAAGTCTGTATAACCATTTTACAATGCACTTTTCAGTAACATCATCAATGGACAATACCTACTTTCTTTGACGTAGGACTCTGCTTTAAAAATAAACCTTTGACATTCATTTCATTGTGACTATTCTGAAATTCCAGCCCAGAAAGCGGTGCTTATTTATTCTGAGCTAGCTTTCAGGCTGTACAGGTATATTAGCGCAATTTAGTTTAAGCAAAGCCATTATACTGCCCAGTGGAACTCAACGGAGGCCTTTATCGAATATGTTACTGCTAAATGATGATCCGACAACGCTATGAAGTGAGGCATAATTTCATTTAGCAAATTTACATCCCGGACGAGCACCCAAATGTCACCACATAGACCAATTATTTAGTTATAGGTTTTGCTGTGGATTGCAATATGCTACCTACTGCTATGTCCACAAATTACTTTCTATATCTCACCTGAGTATATCGAAATGGCTTAGGCCGACTTTCGTGTCCACTGCGAGTCCCAAAGTGGCCATTTCGGATTAGCAATTGATCTTTCATTAAAAATAAAACTACGGGGTGTTTACTGGCTGCTCTTACAGTTCGGCCGGAGCCGGTTTTATTGAAGCGTAATTGCGTACTGAATCAGGTCTCATGCATTGGTTTGACATTGAAAGAGGTTAACAGCGGTCTCGGTGCCAAAAGAGTGGTATTACGCTAAGTGCCATAGCGAGCTTTAGGAAACGGAGGGATGCGCTGATGATACATTAGGGACTCATCAGACTAATTACATTTCGCATGCTGACTGGAGGTTGGAGCGCTATCGTTCCCCAGTGACCTCTACATTCTTTTTAATAACTTTCACTATTTATGCCTTAGTCGAGTTGTTACTAAATTAAATTAAGTTTTTATGCAAGCAATCATTTACCAAGTTTGTTTTGCTTTGGGGAATTATGATTTGATGCTATTAGGTCCGAAATGTGTGCAGCCATAGGAACCAGGGACACAAGTCGATTCTGGGGCATTTTGAGTCATTGATTCTGAAAGTGTAGACTCCAAGCTTTCCAACAATTTGTAACACATGGAAATCTGATAATATTTGGAGAAGGGCACAAAAAATTGGATTTGGGCCACTTTGGGCTGCAGTCTGAACGTAGCCTCTGGATATGGTCGAGTTCAAGGGTGCCATAGTGGGGCGTGCAGACCAAATTTGGCCCTCCATGGGGTTTGATTTGGTCCTTGAGATGGTGCTTATACTACTGTATCTGTAGGTATCTGTACTGACTCGCAATAGTTGTGAAGGACACCACAACAGCATGTTGTACTCAATAGCACCACAAGCTTTGGGTTAGTGACAGGAACGTCCAAAGAAATGTGCTACTTCTGACCAAATTAGCGATAAAGAAATAAATACATAGTGATATAAATACATAAATAATGTGTATAACGTGTTCTCTGGTGACTTAAAGGCACTACACCTGACATATTAGTGTATTTACTGACCCTAAATACAACTTTTTTGGCCGCAGCTTCACTAAAATTGGAGTTAATGAAGCTTATTTTGTTGGTTATAACAAGTTTTCTTGAATTATTGTTAGGGATGTCCAAAGTGGCAATTTTTAGGGTTAGGTTTATTTTTTTTACCATACACTTTACCAGACAAAAATAGGCCCGTTAATACTCTCGAGCAGTTAATAAAAGGCAGATTGTATCAATGTAGCAGATTTTACATTTTCAGATTCCTGAGAAACTTTCACAATAGAATAACTCACTTAAATCGGGTTCTTTTGCAGCTAAAATGTCAAACTTGTCAGAGGTGAAAACGTAGAGTGCCATTTTCACACTGGAAAAAGCTGGAAAAAAGGGCGCTGACTCTATAGCCGAATATAATTTGATGATACTATTGTTTGATTGATTTGTCTGCACAGCTGCTGGAATGTGCTACAAGCCCACGTTTTAGGCTAAAGTCTCTCCGCCGCACTCCGGATGAGAGACAAGCGCGGCACTATAGGACGCAGTTTAATGAGTTTAAAAGAACGACGACAGCATCTGTTCCACACCGCTATGAGTCAGACTGACAGGTACAGACGCACACAAAAAAAAACACCAAATCCACTCTCTTCCACACAAGCTGCTCCTCCCAGATGTTCCTGACAGATGACAGTCGCCGGGCACCGCCAAACCCGTCAAGTTTGCAGCCGATAAAGCAAACAAAAGTCTGGGGAATTGAGTCCAGCGAAACCACCTGGAAAACACTGGAGCTGGGCTTGGAACAGTAACTTCCCTTTTGAAAATGAGGATATATTGCTTTTTCGTCGTGTGAGTGGATCTGTTTCACCTCTTCAAGTCTTTAAAGTGGTATTCCAGCGGTTTAAGGAGGTCTTTAGGGGTAGATCCAATTGTTTCGACAGCAAAATGATCTCTTTTAAGAAATGAAATGTGTGTAACAAGTAGTGCTGTCAATTAATTTATTATTACAGATTAAATTTGGGTTACCATGACTAATCACAGTTCATTTACGTGATTATTAGATACAAGTCTAACATAAAACTAACTCATTTAAAGCTTTTGCTCTCATTTCATTAACATTGTAGTTTTCATTTCATAAATCTATCTGAAAAGGCCAACTGCTATAATGTGGTATATTTAATGCTAGGCCTATGTTTCATGTTGAATCCATGTTACAAATGGTAAAATTTACATAACATAACACCACTTTGTCTGGAGTGTGTGCGGTCAAAACGTATGATGCAATTAATTTGTGTTTAATCCATGCCTAATGCATTCATTATTTTGGTGTTCATTTTGGCTCCCAGAGTAACAAGTTATCTACATTATAAATTGAAGGTTAACTTTTGTTTTCGCCGAGACTAGTCTTTACTATTTCTAGACAATATAGTCTCACTATATTGTCCCTTCTTTTCTACCCAATTTCAGATTAGCACAACTGACTAAATTAAATCCAGGGGTGCCCAAAGTGGGTCCCCAAGCGGTGTAATTTGGCCCTCGAGATGGTGCTTAGATTTGTAAGAAGTATTTACTCTGATGACTGAATAGACACCACAAATAGTTACTAAAGACATCAAAACAGTAGGTCTTACTCAATAGCTCAGTAATTAAAGGATATTGAATCATAAATCTGTTTACATTTGGTCTTTCTACATGCAAAACAGTATTGTGTTTGGCCCTTCGCCCGCTAAGTTTGGCCCTCCTTAGCCTATTTTGGCCCTTCACGGAAAAGTCTTTGGGGCACCCCTGGACTAGACATGCATGGTCCGTCTGTCAACAATCATGGTGGTTTAGAAAGAAGAAAAATGAATAAATTCAAATTACACAGAATATTTAGAAAGTAAGTAACATTTATTTGAATGGCACCTTTGACAGATAAAAAGCCACAAACGCATTTTAAAATACAAAAAATACACACAATATAAAAGGCCAAGACGCCACAAAATCATAGCAGCCCAAGAGTAACTAATTAAAAGCTTAACACAGCAACTACAGTAGATGCACAGTAGCTCATATTAACCCTTTAAGCCCTAGGCCTTTTACTCCAAATATCGTTTATTTACATCATAGGTGTACATGGCTAATCTTGGTGTGCACACATTTGGTAGAGTTTAGGGATGACGGTGGAAGTGAATGAATGAATGAAAAAACACACACATTTTCCTGCAAAAAGGCCTTTTTCCTCCCTGTGATGTGGCAAATAACAACAGAAATGGATAATCCCACATCAGGTGTCACTGATTTGCAATTTTGGAATATTTTGCTGCATAAAACACATACGTCAATAACTGTATCTGAAAGCGCGGCATCAATCATGGCTATAGGGCTTAAAGGGTTAAACATACAGATTACAGATGAAGAGCACTGCATGACAGAAGTGGATACAAACTGATGACCGGCTCATGTCCCTCATCTGCAGTGTGTAATGAGGATGGAGACACTTTTGGACAATAGCAGTCTAAAGATATCTATGTTAAGGTTTTTCTCAATAAGAATGAAAATGCATGACTAAAACAGTGTTTCCCAACCTTTCCCCCCAACAAAAATGTGACAAAAAAGTATATTTATTGAACACACATCAATAACCCTCCATTTGTCTCATTTGCAGCATGACTGTGTGCTACTTTAGTGATGGTATTTGTCCTACCTGACCACTATACGCCAACC
>OMNZ01060938.1:0-11196 GCA_900303255.1 Lesueurigobius sanzi | reverse complement strand
CCCAGGCTTGATATTTCGTATTTGTAGCACTGGAAGAATAGCTTTAGAGATTTAAATCATGTCTGACCTTCTTTGCAGAGGCCGAAGTCTGTCATTTTGACGTATCCATCTCTGTCCAGCAGGATGTTGTCCAGCTTCAAGTCTCTGCAGGTGACACACAGGTGAGATTAGCCCAGGAGCCACCATAATCCCAGCATGACAAGCTGGAATGGAATTTCTGTATACAGTCGTCCCTCGTCATAACGCGGTTCACCTTTCGCGGCCTCGCTGTTTCGCGGATTTTTTTTTTAGTACAATTTTGCATGCTTTTTTTTACAGTGTCTCCTCCGCGGTGCTGAAGCCGGGGCTCTGCCTCAGCGAGCGCTCTGGCTCTTCTCTCACCCCGTTATAACGTCTCAAGGTGCTCTAGGCTCTTCTCTTTACTCAGTCTCATTAACCCACTAACTGGACTCTACCTTCTTGCTCTAATTTGGCGATATGACAAAATGTTGCGTGTGCATTAGTGTCACTTCCTTAACCCACTCTGTGATTCTGTGCGTATTCACGTGAGTGTGTTTGGGGTTATCGTCTCGTTGCCCAAAGCCCAATAAATGAAATAAACACGAGCGTTCCACCGCATTCGCTGTTTAATCATAGTTTCATTGAGAGTTTCTCGCTGCGCACAGGTCTGTCTGCCCCGCCCACTGCCTGGAGCTGAGGGCTCAGGGCAGCGGGCAGAGAACCTCTTTTTTCACGTCCTACGCGCTGTGCGCTCTGAGAGTCCTACCACGGGGCTTATCGCAGGGCAAGTGGCAGTGGTAGAGCCTAAATGACAGCAGCACTGAGCCGAGGGAGAGCAGAGAGGCAGTAGGCCTAGTTCAGGACTGTGAAATACTCGTTTTAGAGCCTTAAAACATATATAATAACTGTAAAAAATAAAGCTGACTACTTCGCGGATTTCACTTATTACGGGTTATTTTTAGAACGTAACCCCCGCGATAAACGAGGGACCACTGTATAACGCAAAAGTCTGTATTTTCCTACACATTTTTCTACACTTCTTTAGTAGATAAATATTGGAAGAAATGCACCCGGGAGGAGGGAGAGTACAGGCTTTGTGGCTGGAGGACTTTGTGGCCTGGTCAAAGAGGAACTTTCTCCGGAAAAGGTTCAGCAGTAGACGGTTGTCCCAGCGCTGCTCCACAGACTGAGGAAGTCTTTTGTCTTTTCATTTTTGTACTGTTTTTATTGTATTTTAGCACCTTATTTATACTGTTTACCTGTGTGAATGAGAGCAGCCGGCAGCACTGTAATTTCCTTCGGAATGAACAAAAGTATATTGTTATATAGTATCTATCTATTGGGCATAAAATATCTAAATTAAAAAAGAAAATACAAAGAATTCAAACTTTCACAAAAAAGAAACATTATATCTATATATTTTTGTGGGCGATGGTGGAGCAGATGGTAGAGTGGGTTGTCTCATGATCGAGAGGTCGGGGGTTCGAATCCCGGCTCCCGCATTCGTTTAAAAGAATATTCTTTTAAAAGAATATTCTAGCCATGAAGTAATAAAGGCTTTTTAGATTTTTTCTAACCCACGAGTGCCTCAGTCTTTTCTTCAATGTACTTGGAATAAAACCCCTTTGAAAACTAAGTGCAAAATCACAGCTCAAAAAATGGAGTTTGGAAGGGGTGTTAATGCTTAGAGTGGGAGAGCGATACGAAGCAACCTCCTCAGTGCGGTGCCATTTTCCGAGCCCTATTTAATTGTTGTTTAAGTTTTAAACCTTTTGAACATTCAGCAGGTCAAAAAAGAAAGAATGAATAGCTGATTTCCATGCGCTTGCAGTTTCACTTTTGTTTGTATTGTTTTTTACCATGACATTGCATGGTCCTGCAATTCTCAACAAAGGGGCCGTTTCTTCAGCCTTTAATGATGAGTGCTCTCCGTCTCGTATTCACTGTGTACCATGAGTCCTAAAATTCTCCTGATTAACCCCCCGTGAGCTTTTATTTCCACAGTAATCATTAAAAAAATGGTTAATCTTCCCTATCCGCACCACGCTCTTGGGTCCCGGCCCACCAGTTGAGAACCACTGGATTGGACCGCAGTGACCACAGTGTGAGCGTTGTAGAAACTCACCTGTAGATGATTTTGTTCTGATGGAGGAATTCTAACGCCAGCACCACACAGGCCGAGTAAAACCTGCCAAACACACATTAACCCATCATTATCAGGGTTCATTTTGACAACATTTTGATTTAGTCTGAGGCCTTGTCCACATACTCAGATACAACGTCATTCATTTCTCTTCAAAACAGCACACAGAGCGGGGCAGGAGCCCAGGATCAGGCGGAAGAGAAAAGGCAGATACACGATGAATGGGCAGCTAATTGTTTCAGACTTTTCAGACTTGTGCTCAAATAATATTATTTCCTGTTATCCCATATTATTCCCAGTGCCAAAATATGACACCGAACAATTTTCACTCCAAAATGTTGAGGCCGTTTTGGACCTTTCTGTGGAGTTCTGTCTGCATTTGTAAAACACATAAACCACCTGCAGTTCCACTGTTGTCCACACATCTGTCTGTGCAACAACACAATATTCCTGCGTTCATATGAGCTATAACATGGCTATGTTTAACCGTGTCTTAGACAAATTATGTATGTATGAAAATGTAAAATTGAACAGATTTAGCAGGGGAAAATATGTGAAAAAATCCTGCATACAATCTAAATAAAGCCTTTTCTCATTGTTGTTTCTGTTGTACTATATAATGAAACCACTTTTAATATGTTTGAGGTGTCACTAAAGCAAAAAATGATATAATCAAAGACATTTTTCTGCTATTCACAAAAAGCCTGATTTGACCGATGTTTGACTGACGATTAAGAACGATTAAAGAATGGAAAGAGGTAAAAACTGTTAGATGAAAGAAGAGAGTCTAAACTGTCTTTTGGTAGGTTTGGTGTTGACATGGACATAGAATTCAATTTTCTGTGAGTCTTGAAAAAACAATGCTCAAAAACCTCTGGCAGTGTGAGAGACACTGATTTGAAAGTGGCTGGCAGTCAATGACACAATTTTGTAAACTGTAAACCAGGCCTTAAAGGTACATGGAACTTTGTATTCCCCTATTCCATAAAAGACCATTTATTTTCGTTTTTAAATAATCTTTTGAGCTCAAAAAACCAAGTAACTTTCTTTAGTCCTGTGCTTCTGAAGGCTCTTGGTCGTCCAGGAAATCTTCATCGTAGGCTTGAGTAATTAAGCCAGTCCAGTCGATGATTCAAGCCTCACTACCAGTCGCTCAAAAAAAAATTAGGTACCAATTTTTTTTCCGATACCATTACTTAAAAAATAAATTGATATTGTTTAACAGTGGCCCTAGCCTGGTCTTACCATCCCCTCCTACTCATTTCATACAGAGGGTCTGGATCTTCCCAATTGAGCTCTGTTATCAGGTGGGAGGGGTCAAGTCCTTTTAAAGCTCGAAACGGATCTGATTTTACCCAATGGCTAGCCTGGCCTTAGCCATCCGTCTTATCATTTCCTGCATATGCCTGACGTCATCCACATCACCCCCCCCCCCCCCGCCCCCCGCTTGCTGAACGGTCCGAAGAAATTCAACCGATGTATCGCAGCCACTGAGATCAGACCCAGACTGTGACATGTAGGACATTGCCCGGAGTTTACGGATGGCTAAGGCCAGGCTACAGTAGCCCTATTCATAAAAGTAAAGGCTCCATGTTAAGCACCCACACAGCCACTGGGTCACTAAAAGGTCAAATACGCACTAATGATGTAAGGTGCCTGTTTGCATAAAAAGTTCCACAATGCACCTTCAACAACACGTCTTTCAGGTCGGTCTACAAACCAGGACTGGACCCGGCCTTCCTGGTACCTGGTCTGCTCCTCGGTGAAGGGGTCGCTGTGGATGTGGATCATCAGGTCTCCTCCAGGCAGATACTCCATGACGAAGCACACGTGCTCCTCCGTCTGGAAACACGCAAAGAGATTCACCAGGAACGGATGACGGGACGCGTTGATCATCTCGAAGATCCGCTTCTCGCTCATCAGACTGGAGCAAAGAAAGAGAGCAGGGCGACAGATTCAACATCACAACATTTTAAAGAGCCCAGAGTTTAACATGGAGGTGGAGGTGCTAGTAACTATTGGCATCTTTCCTTCGGAGCGGAACAGGACCTGTCTCCACAGCCTTTGACTAAACGTACCGCCCCCAAAGGAGGTCCAAGCCACTCCCAACTCGGACCACCTCAGGACTGGGGTCTAGACCACCTTGCGTATTGGACCGGTTTGTGAGGGGTGAGGGGGAAGCTCTCTTACGTGCGGCCATGTAGGATTTAGATGAAGAAAAATGCATTCGACCAAATACTACAAGCCTAAAAGTTGAAACAATTATATCTTGATCATATACAGGTGCTCGTCAAAAAATTAGAATATCATGAAAAAGTTGATTTATTTCTGTAATTCCATTCAAAAAGTGAAACTTTCATAATGTATACATTCATTCCATATATATTTCAAGTGTTTATGTTTTTTTATTTTGATGTTTATAACTGAAAACTAATGAAAACCCCAAATCAGTATCTCAGAAAATTAGAATATTGAATATTGAAGACGCCTGGTACCACACTCTGATCAGATAATTGACTCAAAACACCTCAAAGGCCTTTAAATGGTCTAGTTCTGTAGCTACACAATCATGGGGAAGACTGCTTTTTTCATGGTCTTCTAATTTTTGGACGAGCACCTGTAAACCAAGCACTGACCTGTTTCATAGCAAAACAAAGCTAGCTTGATAGCAAGGTTTGGGACTCACTTCGGTAATTACAAAAAACATGTATTTCTTGTTTGAAAGGCGTTTAGTCAGATCTAACTCTATATTGCAGCATTATGAGTTGTTAAATCTAAGTACAGTGGCAGAGAGGTGTAATTGAAAGTAAAAACATCGTAAAATAAAGTATTTCTTCCTCTGCTTTACCGGTTTAAAAACGTAGCTCCATTGCGCCTTCTGGTGGCCATTCCAGATAGGGACTGGATCGCAAGTCTAAATCTAAACTACTATTGAAATGCAAACTTGTGGGGATTGACCCCCGCCCAAGTGAACCACCTGGCCTGAACCAGTCCGGTCTTATCAAAAAGCCCTACATGGTAACTGTCCAAACGCAGATTTCTAGTCTTAGTTTATTGCTAATTTCAGGGCCGCTGCTAGCCATTTTGGTGCCCTAAGCAGAAATGTTTGGTGGTGAAGAATAACTTCTTAAAGCCACTCTCGCACCAAATATAATCTATACCTGAAGTAAGTGTTTCTCTGCTCCGCCCCTCATCCAAGCTCCTCTCCGGCTCAAACCCAAACGCCTCTGTTGCTTCCCTCTCTGCTCCTCTGTCACTCAGGAGAGCACAGGCTCCAGAGAACACTACAGGCTAAAGGTTTTGTCAGGGTCTGATGTTTTCTAATGAATTTATCACATTATGTCTGCTGTATGAATGGGGAAACGTGGCGCACGGGCATCAGTCCGAGCTCATTGAATTAAAGGCTGTTTTTGTCAAGTGACAAACATCACAGCAAATACTGTGCAATGTCATTCAATCACTTATCAATGAGGTGCCCCTCGAAGCCCTTGGTGCCCCAGCGGCGGCGCTGGAGGATTTCTCTGTAATAGGTGGCGTTCATGTTCTCCAGTTGGAGCAGGTGCCTATACAACTCGATGGGAGAGAAACAGTTTTTGACGGAAATTTACGAAAAGAAAATTGGCGAATGTTGTAGTTGGATTCACAAACCTGTCATATTATTCTTATGGCTGAAAATCCTTCCTACTGGCCAACACCACGCACATGTTTCTGAATATTGTCACCACTAATGGACACCTTTATAAGAAAATAATTAGTTCATATGTGCTGACAGAGAAGACATTGAACTTTGTGACAGTATTTGTGTCATGTGGATTGGCCCAGGAATTACAGAGAAATTAGCCATAAACTAAGACTAGAAATCTGCATTTTGAGAGTTACCCTAGTACAAACAGTTCATTTTCATCTGCCCTCCACCTCAATTTTAAACTATAGGCTCTTTAGAATGTTGTGATGTCACATGAGCGCAACCTATTCCTTGGCACTTTAATTTTAACTACATTTTAGCACAATTAATTAAAGGGCACTGCTATAAATGTATAAACTCTCCCCATCATCGTGCTGCTCTTTCAGCCACAACCCTCCTCCTTTGCACCATCTCCATCACAGCAGCAGAACCGCAGGCTCCACAGCCGCTCCATCTCCTCCAGGATCACTGACGTCTCTCTTGTTCACTCACTGACCTGTCCACTTCATCCCGCGTCACGATCTCTTTCTTCTTCAAGGCTTTAATGGCATAAAGTTTCCCCTTTTTCTTGAACTCGGCCAACAAAACCTGCACCAAAACATCCACAAAAGAAATTAACCCACAATTCAACCAAGAAGACGAGAATGTACACACAATGAACACCATAAGTCAAGGCGAGACGCTGCGGGTGAATAGGGAAGAAATTGAAATTGAGGGAATAAATATTGGATAAAGCCATGTTTAAATTTATGGTTTTATTTTGTTGATTTATTAGTTGCAAAGATTTATCAGAGGGGATTGTAGATCTTGTTTAGTTTTTGAACTACGAGACGCATTAAAGAAGAAAGGGGGTTTGGGAGAGGAAAAAGACAAATGTCCCTGGTTTGACCAGTCCAGTCATTTCTGTCCAATGGAAGCACCGATCGTCACACGCCTGGATGTGTTTACAAAATATAGTTCACTTGCAAAAAGCACAGTGTGAATGTGAACCGCACCAAAGGAAAAAAAAAAAGTCTGTGTTTGGTCCGGACCAAAGGACTTTCCTGGTCTGAATACACCCTAAAAAACATCGTCCAGAAACGTTTGTCACCAGCGTCTCTCTCAAAATAATCAAGCGTCCAAATCTGGCATTTCAAGGCCTTTAAAAGAGGCCTAAAACATTCTTCTTTAACCTCTTAAGACCGAGAGTCCCCAAAAATGGGGACGTGCTTTCAGATACAGTTACTAACGTATGTGTTTTACGCAGCAAAATATTCCAAAGTTGCAAATTAGTGACAGCTGATGTGGGATTATCCATTTCTGTTGTTATTTCCTACACCACAGGGAGGTAAAAGGCCTTTTTGTGGGAAAATGTGTGTGTTTTTTTCAGGCGTAAATTCATTCAAACCCATGGCAACATCATTTTATTGTCAAACATCATCATTTATTTTTATTTCACTTCCATCGTCATCTCTAAGCTCTACCAAATGTGTGGACACCAAGATTAGCCATGTGCACCTATGATGTAAAGAAATGATTAGGGGCTTAAGAGGTTAAAAATGCCAATTGCTGTTCTGTTCTGTGCTGTTTTAATTTGACTGACTTGTAACATAATTGTTTCTGTGTTTTTGTACTCCTGCTGTAGCACTCCATTATTTCTCTGAAATGTAAAGTGCAATACAAATAAAATCTATTATTATTAATAATAAAATAGCCATTGTAAAGGCTGGGTAAAGGGACAAACTAAACCACTGCATGACACTATGTTCCACCTGCCGTGTCTCGTCTTAAGTACAATTATGTGAAGTTATGCACCTTCCCGAAGTGTCCTCTGCCCAAAACCGAAACGTATCTGAAATCTTCTCTCTGCATCCTGCAAACAACAGGGATTACTCAATGACCCACATTTGAATTGTTATTACTGCATTTTTTATACTGCGTTTACTTTAAAGGGGTGATTGGCTGGTCCTCATTTCCTTCTGAATCGCTCAGAGAAACCTGGGGGAGAAAATCCAAGAAAAGCTATTTTAAATGTCTTCAGTAAAGCCAAGGTCAAGTGTGCTCCTAAATGTCCTTTCAACAGTAAATCAATGTCATGTGTGTACCATGTTCTCCTGCAGCTCGGAGCCGGACGAGGATTCTCTGTTGATGCCGTTGGAATGAAGAGGGTTGTCCGAGATGCTCAAGTTAATGATCGGAGGTTCACTGTCGACACAAATACACCAGAGTTTGATCAGCCACAAATCTCAGAAACAGAACTCAAGCTGAGATCCTGCTCAGGTTTTGGGCCAGTTTACTCTCAACATATAAACTAACAAATCATCACAATGCATAGTTTAAAAATTGCACTCATTTAATGTTGCTCTAACGATTTTGTTGTGGTAAATATTTAATAAATATAATATATACAGTTTGTGTCCCCAGATATGAGATAAATCACAGTACAATTATTCAGTCATATGGCTTCTGGTCCACAGGTCCACCTTCGTAGTGGACCTGTGAGCAGTACAGACGACAAGGTAACGCGGCCAAAACCTCAGACTATTGCCGACGCCTTTCAGACAGCTACAGCCTCACCTCCGATAAACACAAGCAAACCTCACAGGCTGTGGGTACATTCATCACCAAAGCGTTGCAGCCGTATTCTGTGGTTGAAAACGTTTTTCCCTATTCACCCCCAGCTTCTCGTCTAAAACCCCCAAAGTGATTTTAAAAAACAGTTAGGCAAAGACAAAAGAAAAAAAAAAAATGAAAATCCCCAACAGAGGCTCACTTTGGCAGTGTGTTGTGGTTCTCTGGAGGTTTCGCTGAGTTGAGATGGTTCGTCATGGGGGAGTTATTGGTGAAAAAGTCCGGCGTGGTGTTGAAAGACGAGCTGAACGTGGAGAAGGAGCTGTACCGCGGCAAGATGCTCATCATGAGGTGGCCCCACGTCGCAAAGTTCATGTTCATCTGAGCCGCACGCAGGAAGTTCTTACCTGAAATTACGAGATCACAACTGAAGACAAACGAAAAAAGAAAGACAGGTGATGACATCACCCGGGAGAAAGCAAAAAGAACTACAAAACAGAAAACCAACCCAGGATCAAGACTATGAGGAGGTCTAAACTCAAATACAGGCTGGAAACTGTTGTGTTTAGCTGTGCATGTGACACTGAACAGATTTGTTTCCTTGGTTTAATTTTATGTAAAGCTGTAGGGCTGAAACAACTACCGGCAATCACTTAATCTGCAACCAATCGATTATTGAAATAGTTGCCAACTGTTTTAGTAATGGATTAATGGTTTCTGGTTTATACAAACTATTTTGTCTTTAAAGATAGAGTATACACCTCGAGCACGCTGGGACCTCGAGCATGCTGGGACCTCGAGCACGCTGCGACCTCGAGCACGCTGGGACTTCGAGCACGCTGGGACCTCGAGCACGCTGGGACCTCGAGCACGCTGGGGCCGCAAGTATCACGACGCAAGAAGAGAACTCTGCCTCTGTGTGTGAGTATAGTAGCAACACTCTACCAGCGTAGCCTAAGGCCTTGATGTCTCGTTCTCCCTGTGCTGGCAGATATGCTTTGCATTTCAGGTGACCTGGTGTGTGTGACCGAGGGACCCCCGGTTTTTAAAGAGGACTCCGCACTTGCACTTTTCTGCCCAGCCATGGACTGTGCTATTTTAGTAATTTTAATGTAATTTTTAACTTTTTACTTTTTTAGCCCACCTTGTTTTTGCTGGACTTTTAGATTAAACTGATTTTATTTGTGGCCATTTTTTTTTACTTTGTTTTAGACCATTTTTATAATACATTTTATTGTTAATCGCGCTCTGTCTGTGTTCTCCTTGGCAACTTTTAAGTGTGCTCACACCCGGTCCAGTATTCATCCTCTGCAATAGCTTCTGGTCCACTCCGCCCATAGTCGATATTCAAACACCCCTCTTACAAATACACTTTCCATGCACCTTTTGCAGCCAAAATATACAATTAATCATAACAGTAATCAGCCGATTAATCGATTACCAATATAATCGTTAGTTGCAGCCCTATTAAATTGTCTTGTGTATTGTGTCCTCTACAAATGAACTCTCCTCGTCTAAACAGAGCTGAAGCTTTGTACCTCGTTCTTTTGTGAAGATGCAGCGCTGTCTCCTCAGTTTCGGCTGACGCTCAACGATCGTGTCGACAAAATGAAGCTAGACACAAAAAAAAAATTGAATGGCAAATAACTCATTTGTAAATCAAGCTTTTAAGCGGTAATGTCTGTGCAATGATATTTCACATTTTACAGTATAAATTCTAATTATGCCTTTGAGAGGATGACACGACGTTCATGAATACTAACACCAGGGCTGATGAGAATTGGGCCTGGATCGCCCCCTACAGCCAAGCGTGGGAATCACATGGGGGCAAATGCATGGCTCTGAACCTCCTTGATCTCGTTGCTCACCAGGATGTGCAGTCGTCCCTGTGGCTCCAGAGGCAAAGTCTGAGTGTGTTTCTCCAGCATCTCCTCCAAACGGACGAACTTTACTGCACACATGGCCTGGACGTCTCGACAGAACACAGCCACCTCCAGCTCCCGCGACTGGAACATCCACAGAGCAGAGGAAAAGCACATTTTCAGCAATGTGGTACTTTGCGGTAAAGGGTTAAAGCTTTGCTAGAGATCGAGTCATAAAGAAAGCATTTCCTGGATATGTCGGGACTCAGGAGGAGCTTTGGGAAAACTTTGCGAGTGGCTCACAACACAACTAGGGGGGGTTGATATTCAGAAAAATTTTAATCTTATTTTTTCTCAATAATATCAAGCGATATTTTTGCAAACCGTCAAAAACATGCAAAATTGTGCTAGTAAACGTCTTAATTTAGTTTAATGGCGGCTTTTGATATGGGCCGTTGCTCAGCACAAACTACATATTCTCTCTCTCTCTCCGTCTCTCTGGCCTAGTCCACACGTAGCAGGGTATCTCATAAAATGATATTTTTCCATGATTTGGCCTGTCGTCCACATTACACCAGAGGTTTCTGCCATTAAAACGAAGTTTTCTAAAAACTCCGACCAAGGTGAAGATTTGTGAAAACTCGGTTTATGCGTTTATTTGCGTTTGTGTGTGGTCATAAGCAACCGGAGTTGTAGGGCTAATCGTCACTGCCTGCGCCAAAATATACTCAGGTCACGTGACGTCAGTGTTTACATTCAGAGCAGAGGCAGCATGGACGCCCTCAAACTGTGTTCGTTTTAACCATAGTTCAAGCACTTTTTGCCTCCCGGAGGAATGGCGTGAGAATTGTCGAATGTCACGATCCTCGCTCCTGTCGTTGTCGGAGATGCTACGCACATCGAGGGGTAGTCTACCATAATGCCATCACCGGTCAGTGTGGTGGAAAAGTAGCTCT
>OMNZ01060878.1:0-12074 GCA_900303255.1 Lesueurigobius sanzi | reverse complement strand
AAAACTTGGTGTAAACAATAAAATATCTTATTTAAACTTATTGGACATTGTCTTTATAGTGTATTGTGTTTCTAGAATAACAAACACTTATTGTTTATGGTCATTTTCATGGAGAAATCAAGAGTAATGTCTAATTTTATAAGGGGGGCTGATAATTGTGGCTACAACTGTACTGCACTGGGACAAGTTCAATGTTGTAACTGGACAGAAGTACTCTGTATGTCAGACCAAGTATCAGATCTTCTTAGGACAACCTCCTCCATTTACATTATAAGACCTGAAGGAAATAATAGGCTGAATTTCATTTTAAATCTGGGAAGTCAACATCTGTGCAGAAAGGTTAGTGTCTGTCAGTGGCTACGTTTATATGGTCAGAGAAATCAGATAACTGGAGTTATCAGATTTATATCAGATCACCTAATAGTCAGAACTGATGGGTTTTTTACTTCTGATTATACAAGACTCTGGGTGTTCACGTGCCAGTTCACATGTGTATTTTTAAATCAACTGAACCCATGTAGCTCACCCCTCCCATCAATCAACACCTACAACCAGGTGGAGCTGGTGGAACAAAATACACTACAAAATAGCAGAATGCCGTCTGTGTAGGCTCTCAGTCGTGGGCAAAGATTCTTCAGTCTTCATCTGTACTCTGTAGTTGAAATGTAGGACGTTCTGCTCTTTATCCAAAACGCTTCGTCAGCAAATGTGTAGCCTTGACACGCTCGTGGGTCTCTTAAGAAGAAACCAGTAGGAGGAGTTAACCTCTAAGTCCCACCTCTTTTGGTTCTAAAGGTTGGAAAAACATTTGACCTATTCACATCCATATAAAAGTGTGAATAGGTCAGATGTGTTATCAACCTTTAGAACCAAGAGAGGTGGGACTTAACGCCTCCTACTGGTTTCTCCTTAAGAGACCCACAAGCGTATCAAGTCTACTCATTTGCTGATTTTTGAATAAAGAGCTACACTTCAACAACAGAGTACAGATGAAGACTGAAGAATCTTTGCCAACGAAAATAGCAGAAACTTTGATTTATCTTTTTAAAGGATTTAAGGGCAAAGAACAGCGAGAGACAATCTGAAAAATTACCAGAACAGGGCTTCGAACCCACAACATCAGAAGAAGAAGAGCTTTATTTACATACAGTAGTCACAAAGCTCTTGACGGACAATTTACATTCACTCCAGACATGATAGTGGTAACTGACAGAAATATGGCTGCCCACATCTGGAGCCTTCAGACCACCACCATGCACTCACACACAGACATCATTCATCCTTGCCTACTGTACATGTTTTTAGTGGTAGGGCAAACCGGAGCACCCGGAAGACACTGACGCAGACACAGGGAGAACATGCAAACTCCACACAGAAAGACTCCCTCGGGTCCCAGGACCTTCTAACTGTGAAGCACAAGATTCACAGCTACCGTGCCGCCCATCAAAGCCATTGGGCCGCGGCTTTAACCACACAATTATCTGCTGTACACTGTGCTTTCTCTTTAAACATGTGTGATTTTGGTTTTGCATGTGTGAAAGTTCAGAAAGAAATCAGATTATATCCACATCAGATAATGTATATCAGATTAAGCTGTTTATATGCCACTTCAATAATCTAAGAACTCCAGAAATCAGATAAAGAACTGATTTGAGGTCTGCATGTAAACGTAGCCAGTGTTTCAACAGTCCAACCACCAGCAGGAAATTAAGGTTTTGTAATGCAACACCATGCGCTGTAATGCATTCTCCCACAAGCTTTTGCTCAGAAAGGTCCGGAAAATAAAAAGGCAAAAAGGTTTTGAAAAATACTGAATTGCGATTTCTTTTTCGAGTATTTCAATTGCGATTGGATTTGTGATTTTTGTTTTGATCAACTTTCAGTACTTACAGTATACATCCTGGTGAATTAATATTTGAGAGACTGAAATATGAACTGCAAACAGTTGTACATGAATTAAAACCCAGGATACCCACAGGATATTGTACTGCATGCAATTTCGTAATAAAGCACCAAGACGACTCAAGCTGAAAAAGACAAAAAAAAAAATTCAAATATAGGGGTGGGAACCTCTGCGTACCTCACAATTTGAAACAATACACAATATATGGGGCAAAATCTGGCCGTCTATCATGGATCTTTTGGCCCTCTAAGATAATTTTGAGAAACATTCTTACACACACACACACTGGAAAACATAATTGTCTCATTTGAGAAAATGACTTTAAAGTGTTTGAATTTAAACAATTTGGGGATTTAGACTTTTTTTTTTTATTAAGATTGCCTATGGAACAAGTATTTTTTGCTTTCCATGGACATTTTTGACTCAATTTAGGTGTTTGTTTTTGTTTATTTAGTTAAATTGATGCAAGACAATCCAAACCCACACAATACATAAACAAGAATTATCTCAATTCAAGCATTTTCAAGCTGTTTATATTATTTTAGATGGTCATTTCTTCTATTGTACAACATTCTTACACATGGAAAATACTGAAAATGCCTCAGTTCTTGTAAAAATGTTCCCTCAGAACCCCCATGATGTCATATATAATGCACAACACTCCCATTTGTAGAAAGTAGTGCTTTACTTTGGGCCAGGATTGGGAGGTTTGGCCCCTGGTCCTTTGACGGGGAAGAAATACATGGCTCACCATAATGATGACCTATGATATGATGATATGGCGATACTGTGATAATTGACAGCACATAATAACCTATTTACTAAAGAAGCATTTTTTTTTAACATTGTTGCTTTGTAAATAACTACATGCATCATATTGTTTTGTGATTTACATTTGTTTTGATGTGCATTGTTCCTTTCTTCCATGAATAAGTAAATAAATGATGCTTGATGTACTCACTGAAAATGGGTCTTTGATTCTCTGGAGTCAGTGGCAGATCACTTCATTTACATTTAAGAAACCAGGGTTATGTTATCAAAAGGAAGCAATTGAACACAAGTCAATTTTATTGGTCCAAAATTGCTGCCTCCTGCTGTTAAGACTGTATTATTGACCATTACTGGCCTCTACTGAATGCAAAAGCAAAAGTATACAAATATTGTATCATGCCTCAAAAGATTGGAATACATTGAGAAACCCATATATACACCCTGATTTGACCCTTCTCTGGGGTATTCTTTGACCCATTTCAAATCTAATCTAACTGGACAAGGTTGTGCGCCACACATCGAGTCAAATGCCCAGAAAATACATCGCCGGCGTTTGTTATTTTTGCGTCACACAGATGAACAGAAGGCAGATTAGGACAAGCCGCTTCCTCTTCCTTCGTCTAAGCCGCAGCTCTTACGGTCGATATATCACACACAGTGCCAGTAAAGCAGCGACGGGGAGGTCCAGCAGAGTTTAAGATAACAGGAACCACTTGGGGCGAGGCTATAGGACTTGGATAAAACGGCGATATGAGTTGATTGGGGAGAATCTCTGAAACTGTTTTTGACTTTTGAGTTCAGAAAGTCACAAAGGAATCCAGCTGGCTACATGACATGCTGTTTGCATCAGTGAGGGGGCTTCTGTAGTGAAAGCTAATGACGAGTGAATATGCAATTACATATTTGAGTAAAGGGAATGAACAGCAAACATACAAAGAGTTCAAAATAACTATGACAGCGCTTCTGGCTCAGGCTGTGTCTGTGCAAAGAGCATGGGTCTGTTGAAAGCAGACGCAATAGTCTTAATTCTTTCATTTTCATTAAAGTAAATAAATATATAAAATGTCTTGTTCGTAGATGACCCGGGACTACAAAAAGATATGAGGGTGATTCTCCTTTCACGATATTAAATTGGTCTTTTAATGGTGGCGTAAAATGCACATCCCTAAAGAAGATCAACCATGAGGCTTAAATTCCAACATTTCAAGGATTATAATTTATGTAAATCTTAGTGACTGAATAATCCTGTAATGAAGGTTAGGGGTAAAAGGTTCTCCACTTCAACACTTCAGAGCTTGATTCAAAGCAACAGTGACCTTTAGTGGGTCTAATTTAAACAAGGACAGAACAGTCTTTAAATGCTTATGTGAAATGTCATGTATTGCTTTTTGGGCCTCGTTGCAGAAGCTAATTTAGGCATTAGCTTTAGAGTTTTCAACGTGAAATGAATACTCTTTGTGAATCTAGCAATAAAGAAGTATGATATTCCAGGTCAAAGCCAGGACTAAACAAAGGCATGTTGAAATGGGTCGAAACTAGGACTAATTGATAATGAAAGAACAAGAATATACTCAAATTAACAGCTCCACAACTAAACCAAGGTCCCAAACCCAGATTTAACTGACCCACCTATTAACCCCATTCTTTAGTATTAAATTTGTAGGAATAAAAAAAGAACAATTGATCGGAGCAGTGTGGCTCTTTTAGCTGAAAGGCGCTCAGCTGTGTTATCTGACGGGGAGCACGCTGCAGATGTTACTCGCTTTAGCCCATTTCTGAGCCATATGGAAAACGCTACAGCATTTTAATACAATCATCACATTTCAAACAAACATCATTATGTGCTTAACTGTTTATAAAATAAATACTGTAAATGCTGGTGTTATGACATTTTCAAACGTTGATTAATTCATTTTTTTCAAATATTGTGTTTTTGGAATTGACTTATGCACACGACATGGTTTGAAAAAATAAAGTCACTGGAAACTAGAAAAAGACATCTTTGTGACTAAATTGGGGCACAGAACCAGAGCACGCAGCCCTCCCTGCTCATACCTTTCAGCACCTCTGCGCTCCATCATAGCAATGTGAGGTCCAAGCCCCGCCCCTTCACAAAAACACCTCTGATTTACAAAGGCACACGGCGCTACTGACGTGCTACTACACACACACTGTAATCAAAGAAACATTCTTCCAAAGGGATAGCACCCATTATGGACTTGTGGATGCTTTGGTCCACGCTTTAGGAGCAGGCATGTTGATATATTGCACAAGTACCTGGAATTAAAACATTGTAAAACAGAAATCCGTACTGAAGGGACATGGTTTGAGGGTACTTAATCAATGTTTTGCAAGTTGTAGCTACTCTGCAAAATAATTCATGATCTTTGTCCAATCTTTCAAAATTCTACCGAAAAATCATACTCAATAAGTCAAATCGAGGGCTGAAGCAACTAATTGATTAATCGTCAACTAATCGATTATTGAAATAGTACTATTTTAGTAATCGTAGGCCAAGATTATTCAGTCTTCATCTGTACTCTGTAGTTGAAGTGTTGGATGTTTCGATCTTAGTCCAAAGATCTTCCTCAACGAATAAAGACTTAAACACGTCTGTGGGTCTCTTAAGTGTAAACCAGAAGGAGGAGTTAACCTCTAAGTCCCTCCTCTCTTGGTACTAAAGGTCGGAAAACATCTTAGCCTATGCATACTTAATATGGCTTGTTACCTCTGTATTGTCTCACCCTGGGCTAAGTTCTAAGGTTGTTGACACTTCCCTATGGCCCTGCTCCGCCCAGTAGTCCAGGCTTATTAGCATGACATGAAAGACAGCATGACAGAGTACAGATGAAGACTTAAGAATCTTGGCCTAAGATTGAAAAACTCCTGTACGACTGAGAACCTACACAGATGTTTTAGTAATCGATCAATCGTTGCAAATATTTTAGCTCTGATTGTTCCAAATATTAGATAAATGTTGGACCATAATCTAATCAGAGCAGAAAGAGGACTCTCTCGCTCTCTCACTTTCACAATCCCAGACTGAAGTTTAGAGGCTCTTTCAAATGAGGAATAACATGTGAAACTAGGGCTGCACGATTCTGACAAAAAATCTAATTGCGGTTTGTTAATATTATGTATTTATGTTGTATACTTTTACTTTCAGTTTTGTCAACGATATGGACATTTTGTCTCACGATTGTCTTGGCCAAAATTATTGCAATACACAATATTATCACGGCAATTATTGCAAAATTTCTTCTGATGAATTCAGTTTTGATTCTGGGGCGGTGGTTTGACGATTATCACCAGAAGCAATAAAACTAGTATTGTCAGCAAATGATACTTCTAAAATGCTATTACACATCGGTGTACTCATTTATTACATTTCAGCTTCATAAAACACGCAAGGCAAAAGAAAAACCCTCAGTCAGGGCCGGCCCAGCCTAATAAGCAGACAATGCAGCTGCTTAGGGCCCCGAGGCCACCAGGGGGCCCCCAATAGTATACAAATTATTGTTTTGTGCCTCATAAATTTCCATCAAATGTTGAATATCTCCTCAAAATAACTAGTACACTGCAAAAGATAGATGTAAAATGTTGGATTAAGTACAAAATTTCTCAAGATAATATTTTCCCTTGGTTTGAGAAACTAATTTCAAGAAATTTGCCAGTGGGGTAAGTTTTTTTTTTTTGGAAAACACATCAACAACATTCTTATTAAGTAAATTAATGCTGTTTTCAAATTTTGAGTGCGATGAGGTAACTTGCAGATTTCTTGAAATGAGTTACTCAAATCAGGGGCAAATATTTTTACAAAATTTGTACTTCATTTCTAGATTTCTTTTTGCAGTGTAATCAACGTTCTTTTACACATAGTCAGGATGAAGGGTGGGGGAATTTACTCATTTTGTCTCATTGATTAGAAAATATATATTTGTCCAAAATGAAACCGAAATTGTGAGGGCCCCGTGACATTATGCCGCTGAGGGCCCCATGAATCATTGGGCCCTTCGTTTATTGCAGTGTTTAAAATTGCCATGATTCGATTGGGATTAATTGTGCAGCCCTATGTCAAACTTGTACAAAGAGCATGTACAGACATTACCTTTAAGTTCACTCTATCAACACGTCCTCAAACGGCCTCACTTTAGCTTCATGTGGCAAAAACGCTTTTAAAAATGACACTTCAATGCACCTTTTTCTGCCAACCGATTAATCGTGAAAACAATTGATTAACCGATTACCTAAATAACCTAAATACCTACCTAAATATCGTCAAATCCCCCCATAACAACAGTCCATAACGCATGCATGCCACTTCTGCCCACATACATCTCCATATAACCAGCGTGCAGCTCACACTCGCAGCCGATGAGGCAGATGGTCGTGACGCACAGAAAGCCACGTGCGCCCGCTCACTCATGCGGGGCCAAACGAGGACCCAAAAAAGACCCAGTTGATCTCGCACATCGACTAAGAGAGGACGCCGGGCCCGAGGGCGCGAACTAATGTAAGCCGTCATTTTAGAGCATGACCTATGGCCAAACGCGTGACTCAGACATGCTATGTTTCGTTATATAAGTGGCCAGCGTATAATGAAAAAAGTCACCAGCATGCCAGCCAATTGCAGCAGGACGCCTCCGGGCCGGGAACAGCGCACAGCCGAGGAGTAGAAAATGAAAGATAAAAGGCGCGCAGGGTCATGTGGGGCAGGAGGGAGCTGAAAGATAAGGTTATGATGGTGGAGGCAAATGAGAGGTGATGGAAAATCGCTCATCAGGGAATATAGGTCATGCATCGCAAACAATCACAGCATGGCCATGGGACTAAAGTGAATATAAAGCGCCATTACAGGAAGTATCATGGCATACAGAGCAGCAGTTACTATGAATTATGTAAGTATTTGAAGGTTCGTTACTCATTTATGTAGCGATATCTAAAGTAGAGATAGATATAGGGCCATTATTTATAAAGCTCCCGGATAAGACCCACAAAAAGTCACATTTAGTTTGAGAGACAACGAAAACACACACAAAAAAAAGATTATTACACGCAACTGCAGTTTACTCGGCATCCACTGGTGTCACGTCCTGTTGAAACTCTGTGCTTTGGCTTGAAGCGATGGATGACTAAACCGAAATAAGTCAGCCCGGCCAAATAAGCCCATGAAAACGGAGGCGATCTAAGCAGAGAGCACAGTGGATAAAGTATAGATGTGTGTGTGTGTGTGTTGTGGATGTGTTCGTGCAGCTCTGCCAGCCGCAAAGATGACATCACTGTTGAGCTCATAGCACTTTTCACATCACCATTAAAAACTTCCAACGCACACACAAAACAGGGGTCGGGGTGGAGGCGCTGTCCCCCTCTGTGTGAGCAAGTCCCGCTACTAACACTGCGTCCCGGGGCAGGGGCAAAACGACACAACTCCTCACATCTATCCTTTGCACAAGACAGATTCAGAAGTGCAGCGGGAGCACGCCAAAAGCTGGTCCAAAAAGTCATACAATTTAAATGATAAAAGAGGGGAAAAAACAGTAATAACATGTTTTGCCGAATTAAGCTTCTCCATCCACAGAAAGAGAGTTTTACTACCGCAAAATCCTTCGAAATCTGACTGTTGTTCCGTCCCGTGATTTGCCAGAAATGCCCTTGCCCACTCTTCACAAGTCACTACAGTGTGTTTTCTTATTCCCAGACTGTAGTAATTCCTCTCTGGGGTCATGTGGACTATGTGAAGGCTGTAAAAGTGCTGGGGTGGCAGTCTGCAGGTCTGTCCGTGGTAGCTCAGCTGGCTCTGTCCCGATGACCATAAGGTACCCATTAGATGTGAAGCAGCTGCTGGAATGCTGTGTAATATGGGATATCCTTTTGAGTTACAGATGCCTGGCACAAAATAGGGAGCTCTTTGTAAGAAGTTAAGCAGACTCCCGATCTTTAAGGGGGAAGTGTTTATGTTTTTAGTAAATATACCATATATCTAATACATTTCTGTGTAGTCAATGTCTCAAACTATTCCAGTTATTCTGAACAAAAACATGCCCACTGTCAAAAGAAAATCCACCAAGACCACCAGGGCAACATCGAAGTAGAATAGCTCAGAAGATATTAACCCAAGCCATCTTGTCAACCCAATCTCATAATGTGAATTGAAATTTGTTCTTGAAACCAGAACTTTATGGATACTTGGTTTGGGATCTCAGTAGAGGAAACGAGCCGTATTAAGTATGATTAGGCTAAGATGTTTTCTACCTTTAATTCCAAGAGAGGAGGTTAACTCCTCCTTCTGGTTTACTCTTAAGAGACCTACGAATGTGGTCAAGTCTTTATTAAGCTGATGACGATCTTTGGACTAAGATGGAAACATCCTATACTTCAACTATAGAGCACAGATAAAGACTGAAGAATCTTTGTGTATTTGTTAAAATACAATTTCTTTTCATTTTTTGTCATTTATTTTTATTGGGGGGGAAAGTATCTTTTGGTATCAAAACTTAGAATCTAAAGAAACTGGCTGTATCTCATTGTACAGTGCTTCACAAATGTATTAGACCACCACCCAGTATAAGGTGTTTGCCACTGCTGCCAAATCCTTTACCAAGATGAGCTTTGCAGAGATTTCTTGAGCAAGAAAAGGGACTGTGGAGCTGGGTCTGTTGGACTGGCCAAGCCAAAGTCCAGACTTGAACCCCATTGAACAGTTCTGGGATTTAGTGAAATCAAAAATTGATCAGACCAAAGTCTCATCCAAAGCAAATCTGTGGGAACACCTAGAAACTATTTGGAAGTAAATAATAAAAGAGACTTCAGCCTACTCCCTTTGAGCATTGTGGTGTTGTTGTTGTTTTTTCTCTCTCTAATGCTGAATATTTTTGTTTTGGTGATAATCCAACTGCTCAAATAAAGAAAAATGATAAATGATGATGAAAAAATTACTTAGTTACAAAATATTGACATTTTAGGTTATCATTTGTCAACAAGGGCTATTTTGTTATTCCAATTTGTTATTTTTTTAATGAACAACAATGAAATAGTTCATTTGAAACAAGTTTTGGATATTAAAGAGTTATTTATGTTTTCATGCACTGTACAATACAGTCTAAATAAACAAGAGCTTATTATATAGAAAAGCTTTTTCCAGAAATAATAATGAACCACAGTCAAAAAAGATGAAAGACTGACTCAAGACTTGTATATTTTAGGAAACAGTTAATTCTGTTAGATCTCTGATGGTACTTTCTTTTTTGCACCTTAATTGCTGGTATTTCTTTAAATCGATTAAGCCGAAGATAGTGATTAATCGATTAACCCGTTCATCATTAACATCCCTTGCTACAATAGTAAAGAACTAAACTTAAGAATCAGTGTAAGTTCTCAGTCGTACAGGAGTTATCCATCGCAGGCCAAGATTCTTCAGTCTTCATCTGTACTCTGTAGTGTGGGACGTTTCAATCTTAGTCCAAAGATCTCCCTCAGCGAATAACATTTAATACCAAGACAGGAGAGACTTAGAGGTTAGCTCCTCCTTCTGGTGTACTCTTAAGAGACCCACGAACGTGTTTAAGTCTTTATTAGCTGAGGGAGACCTTTGGACTAAGATGGAAACACTTCAACTACAGAGTACAGATGAAGACTGAAGTGCTAAGAATGCTACTTCACTGACCTCTTACAATATAAAGTGAGCAGCCAATGAACAACACTGAAACGAATACTCCACTATTGGCAATTTGTCAAGTCGGTGCTGCCCTGTGTCCGCAGCTCTGTGAGTAACAGATCTCTCAACTGTCTCAATATCCTCCGTGCCTAACTGCGCATTAAGGCCTTCAGTCAAAGGTAGACATGGATGAGAGGAGCCAAGCTATTTGATTGGCCTGATTATCATAGGGCCACATAATCCTGCAGTTTACCTCCGCAAATTAGGCCCAGCCAATGGAGAGATGGCACTGGAAAGAGGAAGAGGAGAGAGAGAGAGAGAGAGAGTTCCTGTGGTGCGGTGTGGTTTAGACCTCTGTAATCAGCATGCCAAACTCCTGATGTTTAAAAACTCTGCTCAGACCAGGAATACATGCACCACACTGTGCAGTCCAGGCACTAACATACAGTGTGTGTGGATAATATTAACTAAATCCACATTATCTATAGTGGCTTGAGTGCTTAAGGTGAGACACAGGCGAATAGGGGGATAAAAAAAAAAGTGTGTGGTAGTGCAAGTAACAAAATGAGCCAAAATTGTCTCTTTTTTCAATGACCAAATATGAATATTCAATAGAGCCAGGTTTGAATGTATAGTTTCATTTCGTTGATATATTATTTTAATAATATTTCCTCAGAGGGGACTTTTAGATGTCTTATTTCGTCTTTTTAATAAGCTGGTTACTATATATTTATCTAATATGGACATAACAATAGCATTAGACAATCCAGATGCATTGTGTGCAAGTGTTGTAGCAGAACTGTTAACACTTGTCCTCTTTTAGACACACTTTTACCCATCTTTATTTGGGTTCAAAACTCAATCAATCAGACAAGAAAATTGATATTAAAATAAACATTCCTTGTAAGCAAACCTTCAAGTACTAAACTGGAAAGTGGAACAGTGGAAATTTGGTTGCAAGAATATGAGAAAAATGCATTGTGAGATAAAGGTTTTTGAATTTATCATATCCCAAATAATTCTATGGAGAAACACCTTATTGTGAAGATTAGCCAATTTATTTCTTTCCATATGAATTGAGTTTGTCTGCAGTGTCTCCCCTTAAAATACCTGCTTGGTCATGCCCTGGTTTTACACACAGTACAACCAAATATCTTGATTGACACATTTTTAGTTAAAGGCCACTTAACGTTTTGCTAACTCTCAAAAGTGACCCTGAAAATTGCAAGGGTCTGAATCAGTGGTTTCACTAGGGATAGTTTTCTCAGTCATTTCGAAGGACAGGGTTGTAAAAAATCTGTCGTGAACTACTTTTATCCTTCATTAATTAGTCTCTCATTATATACCTAGTATTATGTATGTAAGAAAACAGATTACATGATACATGGATCCAAATCTAAATATAATTTATGAGCAGGATAATGGAACATGAATTTGAAAACTACATTGTATTAATGTAGTTTGGCTTGATTTTCAAAATGTCATTGACAGTTTTCAGTGAATGTAACCTCTGGTCTATGCAGCAGCTCCATAGCTCCACAGGAAATGACATCACCTCCACTTTTTCTTCTGCAACATTTCAAACCCTCTGAGGACTTGGGGATTTTATTTTATTGTTATTTTGGCCTGGTATTTTTTTTGTTTTATTTCTTCTGAAACACCTCCTAATGGTGCACCATCAAGTGCTTGGACTCTTTATTTTCACAACAAATTGAACTAGTATCATCTGAATGCTGTATTAGAGTC
>OMNZ01060869.1:1676-43513 GCA_900303255.1 Lesueurigobius sanzi | reverse complement strand
TGAAAACTGCTGTTCACTGCAACACTCTCCATCTAATTTGACAGAGCTTGAGTTGTTTTGTAAAGAGGAATGGGCTAAACTTTTTGTCTCTAGATGTGCAAATCTTGTAGAGTCATACCCCAAAGGACTTGCTGCTGTTATTGCAGCAAAAGAGGGTTCCACAAAGTATTAACTCGTGCTGTATGAATACTTGTGCATGCCAGACTTTTCGGTTTTCTATTTTTTGAAAAATAACAGAATCATGTATCATTTTGCTTTCACTTCACAGTTGTCTGTTACTTGTGTGTGAACTTTCAGTAAAAAATTCAAAATAAAATATTTATGTTTATGGTTGTAAACATGGCAAAATGTGCAAAAGTTCAAGGTGTATTAGTACTTACGAGAGGCACTGTAGATGAGGAGAGAGAGCCTTTTAACGCACTCATTAGCGCTGACATTAGCCGACCCCAGCACCGATAAGAGGATAGTTTAGGCTGAATCTTAGGTGGATTCAGATTCGGGCGTTATTAGGCCATAACGCCCCACAGATGTGGCCCCTTTCCGAGAGGGATGGCCGCGGGAAAAGTGACGCACATACAGTATATCGTTATTATCAATATTGTCTGATCCTCTATCGTGCAGCACTATCTCGATATAACGATAAATTCGCTCGCTGCCAACACAAAAGTAGCTCAAAGGTTGGAGACCCCAGCTCTAGAAAATACTATGTATTAACCGTGAGAATGAATATACATACAGTAACTCTTTATTAAAATCCAGCCATTTGTCACATTGGAGGGGTTGTGGAGGTATCCACAGATGAAATTGGTTTGTTACTTTTTATATAATTTTAGCTAAATTATGGAATCGCTCACATGAGACAGGGCAGATTCCCAAATCCTAAAATTCATAGTAGGCTCTTTATTTTGCATTGTTTGTCCATTACAAATTGGAATACTCTTCATTCACATCAGACAGACAGCAGGCATATACAGTACAGTATATCATCATTCTAATATATTTAGCATGCAACATAGTCTAATCATGTTCTAATTTTCTGTAATCTTCATTAGCATATTGTAACTTAGACCTGTAGGCCATCTTTTCTTTGTTTATATCTCAGGGGATGATGATCATGTGAGAGCTCTAAAGGGCGCTAGTGCAGGGTTTTACCCACAACAGTCATGCTGGTGCTGCAGTTTTGTAACACAACATACATTTCATTATCATTCACTCTAAGATATGTATGGAGCTATGATTCAATTAAAATGAATGAAGCATTTTGGATTTATTGAAAATGTCAACATTTCCACATAACCCTGTTAATTAAATATGAAACAATGCTGTTGTTTAACGTGAACAAACAATATTAAATATAAATCATTTTATTAATTAAAACCAAACAGTGTTTTACATTTACTTAACAGGGTTATATGGAAAATGTTGACATAACATGTTTAATAAATCCAACTTTTATTTCTTGTGAATTGTATTTTTAGACACTATATTTATAGATTGTCGTGACATTTAAAACCTATTTTGTTCACTAAACGGTTAACCTTGTGGCGGGTCATTCCTATATTTAGTGCTGCTTTAGTTAAGTATGTCACATAATTAATGTTGAGCAGGGCCGGCCCTAGCCAATTTAGTGCCCTAGGTGAGATTGGGCTTTGGCCCCACCACTTCCACCAGCAGCAGCATCATTGATAGTCCAGTCATGCAAACATGCAAACAGCCTTTCATAAAAGTTTTGACCGAAATGGCTATATTTTTGGTCCTTTGAGTTCATATATTTGCTCTTCTTTGAATATTTACTATGCTTTATTCCTCCACTTTTATTATAGAAGGGGAGCTACTTCTGAATATTTAGGCTACCCATTTTCTCACTAGATTCCCGACATTCTCCAATGAGAAACACAAAAAACACTAGGCTCTAGCCCTTTTCTTTCAAAGTTAAGTGCAAAAGTCGAGGATATTGTCCATTTTTTAAAGCTCAATTTTGCACCTCCTCAGTGGCCGCCTGGTTCACCGATGCCCAGGGCTGGCCATGACGCTGAGACAGGCCATGGTTTTTTTTAAGCAATGCATACATATATTTATCTGAGTGATAAAAATATATATCTTTATAATTTTGAATGCTGTTAAGTTTCAACAAAGGTGCCAGTCATTTTCTTTTACTTTCCCATGTTTCAGGGGGACAAACATGAGAGTGGCCATCAAAAAGTAGCATAATATTGGCAAGCTTTTTCTATATCCTTTTTTTTCCGATCAATTGGCCATGACACAGAAAGTAACTCATTTTTACCGATAATTCACCGCTGACCACCTTTATAAGGCAGTTATTTTAAATTGAAGCTTAGCCTTATTTATGTCTCACGCGTAACTAATACACTTTCCACGTTTCCGCTTTCCGTCCATGTAATGCCACTGCCACCTTGAGCTCGGTCTTCTACCGTATCCGCTAATGGCTAACCTGGATTCCTACCGCTGTTTTCAATCACCATCTCCCTTCAAGGTTATTGGCCAAAATCCAAAGGTTGCTCTGCGATTCCACTTTATCAGGGGCGGGTGACGGTGGCCAAGCAGCATGAGGAGTTAATAATAATTTGGTCTGTGTTTTACAGCTGTTACACAATGGACACTGTGTAAAGCTCTTACGACACCGGGGCCTCGGAGCGTCCTGTTTTAGAACCGCAGGTCTGTCTCCGTAAGACCGCCAGCAGACAAATATGGACAAGATATTAGAAGAACAAGAGTAATCGGAAGTTAACTTATATGTATTGCAAAAACAGGGATGCGTTGTGCTCTTTTAGTCGGCTGCGATTATGAGGAAGTGTTCCCTTAATAGCACTAGTGTGAAACTTTCTACAGGGTTTTCATTAGCTCTTGAGAGGCAGAGTGAGAAAGCGGGGCTAATATGGTGGCAACTATAGGTGAACATCTGCTTTCTGCATCAGGCGTTAGTTAAAAGCCACAGGTAAAAGCGAATAGGCAGTCACTGTGTTTGTTGAAATGAGCATATTCAATATAGATTAGGCCAACAATATGCTAACTAGTCTCACGCTGTAAACATGGTTAAAAATTTAAAGTTTTCCAGTGCTGAAAATAAAAGGCGCTGACTTATTTACTTTAGGAGGCAACACTTCTAATGATGAACTGACGCCTGTCAACAATGGCTTTTTGAGGAATAATGAATATATTTACAATGTAATTCAGAACTCCAGCGGCCTCTAGACAGTTGCGCTTCCCCTTCATGCACCTCTGTATTTTATTCAAAGCAGAAGCTCACCAAAGGAAAATCTCCTATTATACAGCCTAACACTGCAGCCTGAGGAGAAACACTGGGTAAAACAGTGACTTAATATTTCATATTGGTTAGATTATTCATCCACACAAAGACATTTCCCTTTTTTCTTCCCTCACATTGCAACGCCCTCATTAAAAATGGGACACTGCACATTGAAACTTTTTAAAAATTCAAATATTTTCCTTCAATCTTTAAAGAGCTTATATCTAATGAACTAAGATTTAATTTGGCATGGCTTAACATCCATTTGCACTGTTCATAATTAGGAATGCAGACCTCGGTATTAAAATGAAGGGGCAAAGCCCTCAGTAAGTTCCCAAGTGAAACAAGAATTGGTTCCACTTTAAGTATTAATTGATTGGCTTTGCAGTATCCCTTACAGGAGAAGAGTACACACATGCGCACAGCCACTCCAGCCACCGCACACACAATTTACACAGCACTCATTTCTCATCAATCTGCCGCTGCTTCATTTGCCTGTCTCCCAGTCCCCCAGAGAGGGACAACCTATCTGCTAGCAGAGCTTAGCATTTGATCATGAGTGTCAATATCAAACTGCAAAGCAGGATTAAACACTGCTGTCGTCAATAGGCGTAATGGTTTTACATGTGTTAAGGTTAACTCAGCCATTTAATGTGCATAGTACCTCCGAGATAATCACTCAAAAAGGACTTAAAAATGTCACACAAAGCCTCGGCAGACCTGGGCTGCTGCGACAATCACACACTATACTCCCAGGGTCTTGTTGCATTCACTTCTTTTCTGAGACTTGACAGCTTATGACTATGGAGTAGACCACTCTGACTGTATAAAACTAGTCTTCAAGGTATTTCATTCAAATTTCTTTTTCCCTGTGATGTGTGATCAGACTGTCTGCACTGTGCCTGAGAAGAAACTATTATTGATCACAGGCTGACCTAATATGAATTATGTTAGCTGTTTATTAAGACAAGCTTTAGTTCTGCACAAAGTCGTTTCATTGATGATTTCATTACACTGTAGACCACTTGTCTGATGATTTAGGAATGCATGTGTTTTAACTGTTGCTCATATCCCTACTCGCTCTATGCTTTTGTGCTCTTTTGTCTCCTTGTGTTCACAGTGAAGCTGTGTGTTGTGTTTATTATCACAAGAGGGAAAATAACACTCTTCCAGTGTAAACCACTGTCGGTGCAAGTGACAGCTAAAAATCCCCCACAATGCTGTGAATTAGGAGTCGCTCTATTAGACACATGATCACATGATGTGGGATTAGTGGACTGGAGTCTTCAAAGCTGCTATTACAACTCCTGAGATGTGATACAGGCTCCCCCACTGCTCTCTACAGGGGCGTGTGGCTCTTCCTCGGAGAATTACCTGACACCGGCGTGTCTGCGCTCTGGGAGACAAGTGCTGTGGCTCGGAGTGGAACAGCCAACATCAGTCGGAAATGCTCCCTCCATGCTGCGCTGAGCCAACAAACCCTGTTTTAATCCCATGTGTGAGCTGCCATCGTGGCGACATGAGTTGACATCAGAGAAAAGGAGTTAGGGTGCTCAGGCTGGAATGATGGGCCCTAAAGTGGATTACAGACAGGGAAATGTCATCAAGAAGTAATAGTTAGTTACACTCCAAACGGTAATAATAGCTATGTGTAATCACACTTGTATAATCTCCAGATTTGTCAGAATGAGGGTATGATTACAGTATTCAACTTTAATAAAATGTGCACATTAAAACTAGTTCATTTCAACGCTCTAAAAGAGGAAATAATCCAAAATAAATTATTACAAATTGTTATGAGCATACCTTGTTTAATCCAACCCCTTATCCAATGTATAGTTTTAAATCATCTAGTTTCCTTTTTTTTGTTGTTGTAATTTTAGTAATAAATTTTAGTAATTCTCCAAACACTCAAGGAAAAAATAAATCTTAGCATGTGAAGAATCATTTCTTTGTATCTCTTCTTAAAGTTTTTCATGCTTGAACACTGTTTCAAATCTAAAATTAAATTAATTCATAGCTTGACCCCAGCAACCGTTGGGGCAGCTGCACTGTTGCATGTACTCACTTATTTCTCATCTGTTAAAACAATAACTTCATTTCATTTATTTTTTAAACTATAGCATACAAAAAGTCACAGGTGCTTCCTTTTTAACCACTGTTACATTGTGTTTTCAATATACAGATAATTAGCATAATTCGCAGATAATAATTCAGAAACTTTAGAGGATGTTAATTTAACTTCATTCACCATTAAAATGTGAAAAAATGTATTCATTTAAAAATATACTTTTGTGATTATTATTGATCAACTTTTACTAATGCTGCTTTTATCTCATTTTGTAATTTATTTATGTGTTCATCATCATCAACATCCTTTCTTACTCAGTTTCCACATGAGTATGTATTCCAAAATACAGATGTGAGACTCCATTGCCGCACACCAGCCAATTTTATGGAGTTGTTACGACTGTTTATATTGCAATATAAAAAGAAAGAACAAAACGGACTAAATAAAAGTGAACGCAATTTTGCCGAAGAAAAGGAAAAAAAGTGGTTGCATTCTGAACTTCAAGTTACCTTTTCTAAAGCTGAACACTGGGAATTCGGACCTCCCAGCGCAAACATTAACGGGCTGAAATGCAGCTCTGGATGTAACAAAGGAAACAATACCAGGGAAGAGAGCCAAGAAGGCAGAGCTGGCACGCCTGTTCCTGGGACCATGGGAATTTGGCTCCCAGAAATAATGGGGTTGAACAGGGCCCAGCACCACTGCTACTGTAGCTGGGAAAATGGTGCACCGCAAGCCAGGCTCCATCCAGGGAGACTTAAAACAGCGCGGGGAGGGGGGTAAAAAAGAAATGAAATATACAGTATGGGCTACACCTCACAGTGTGAAGTGAGATGGCCAGAGTAATGGAGGAAGGGGAAACCTGTCTTGTGTTTGTCCCAAGTAAGTGCTTGTAAATCAAAAAACTATGGCCGGCTTAGCGCTCGGATGTGAGCTAACATAATATGGTGCAAGGACAAATTCCTACCTGAGCAGGGAAAGGGAAACGAAATAAAATAATAATAGCCCGGGCTATAAATGTCTCTGGAATAAGGGTTGCTCTGTGTGGCCCAAAGTTGAGTGACTGTAATAAATCCTATGCATATATGTATAATATTGGTAGTGTTAATGCTAGCAGCTCCACTCCAGCCTAATTAGGACAATAAAGGGTTATGGGCTAATGTATGACTGCCATGCCAAAGCTAATGAATGCCGGGTATACCTTGTTTCCTCCCAAGCGTCCTTGGACTGTCATCTCCAACCTTTTGATGTTGTATCTGATTATCCAGGCAGCGATTAATCATGATTAAGTAAGCACCAAGTCTCAGAGAGGCAAAGCAAAAGCAGTAAAGGGTGGGTGGACAGCAGGAAAGTTGCCCAGGTTCAGGCCTTCTTTCTGGGCAGCACGGTGTCTGTGTGCTGCCAAGTGGACACTGGTAATGAGACAGCAAAGTAGAAAAATCACCGCTCTTTTTTAAAGTGTTGTTAAAGGAGAGATTCATTACAAGAGCCAGGCCTGATCCAAGCCATAGTCAGAGCTTCCAAAGAAACGCCTCTTGCCTTCTGTGGTTACCATCAACTTGGACGCTAGTGCACGTTTTTCACATGCCGGGTGCGACTTGACAGCCATTTTTGCATGTTTTGTTGATACATGGACATTTCAATATACCTACGCTCGGCGCTTTTCCCGCTCTCCAAAAACATTTTCCTGCTTTGATATCAGTTGATGGAATATAAATGGGTTGGAGCAGACCTAAGGTAACCACCTATTGGCCTTCATGCATTTCTAATGTAACCCGTTCTGCCCATGCTCACAGAGTAGGGCTGGCTTCATTACTCCAAGGTGCTGAGTCTTTTGCCAGAACCGTGCCTTTTCAGCGAATAGATCACCCAGGTGACTGGGGTCTCTGATACTGTATGCACCACCTCAATGTGCGAGCTGTTTGCCCAGGTGCCAAAATAATCAAGTTCAGCTCGCATGGCAGGTTATGAAAGAATATTAACTGTGGGAATAACCCGGCTTGACATGCATCGCCCGTGTGCATGATCAAACGATAGCCCTCTCGGAAAAAGACTTTTCCAGGTAGGCCTACTGGCAGGGAAGTGCGGGCCTGCGATGACACCAACTCCATCATTGCTACTTTGAAGTCAGAGGGGTCAGTGTTGTAATGGGTTTTGACAAAGGTACACTGATTCTCTCTTTTCGCATTTCTGCCCTTTTCTGCTAATGTATTTAGCATCCCGCTTCTGTAATGGCTTTCCCAGCGTTGGGCAGCAGAGTGGAAGTCGTTGTTGAAACTGGTTTAATGGCGTACTAGAGGACGTACTGCAGAGGGCCACATTATTGCCACTATCAATAATACAACATTTTAAGTGGTCCACTTGGACTCCGGGCAAATAATACTTCCTTTTTCTACCACTCTCCTGCCTCTCGCCATGAAAAGTCTTCTCTCCAATGAGCTCTGATGTGGAGGAATGTGTCCGCAAACCGCACAACTATGTCATGGTTTTCCCGTCAAAGCTCGTTTCAGTTAAACACAGTTCAAATTTGATTTTACAAGGAGGATTTAATGTTTCCACCTCAATGTTTTCCCAGTGATTTCCACCAATCCTTGTGTTTTCCCTCACTAAAACCAGTATTTCAAGCTTAAATTATGGTCAATGGTGTGTGTTCTGGGTGCTTTGAAGGAAAACAAAACAACCCCCAGTGACTGCAGGGTAACTTCTCATCTTCGCTGCCAGATCTTTAAGTGGAAAACTTCCTCACCACAGAGGCATAAATCCTGCACACTCTCCTGTACGTTTCATTATGACCACAGCCTCAGATGCGTTATGGAAATATGGAAAATAACAAGGAAGCGTGAAGTTATGTATCTGGTGCCCATCAAGCGGCGGACGCAGCAGAGGAGATCACCATATAATTGGTTGGAGTGTGTGTACACATGTCTCACTCCAGTTCCACCACAGTCCTGCAGTTCAACATGGGCTTTGAAATGTGGATTCAAAGCTCGCGGACTTCCCTGAATCACTGAAAACCCCCAGGACGTGCTTTGGCCTTTGCGGAGGTGGAAGCCAAATATGAGTCCGAGAAGATGAAGCACCCTGCCCTATCGTCTGTTCCTGGTAGGTGTTCACTCCCGATAAATATTTCATTTTGGTACAAAACAAATAACTTGACATAATTCCTCCCCCTCTCTGGCGCGGCGAATGACAGAGTGGCTGATTTACGCATGGCGAGAGGTGTAAAAAGCATACACGCACGCTGCTCCTCTCCACTCCACGTCTAATGGATGCAACCCGACAGGCTAACAACTGTTTGCCTTTTTGCACGGAACTGTGAAGTCAGGACACACTTTGATACGTACCATGAATTGCAGAGTTCACCCTCTGAAGAATATTCTGACACTGGACGTATCCGTGTGCTGCCGTAGGACTGCGGGATATGAGAAATGCAGTATTTGATAACTGGCTTCAAATTTGTGAATGATATTGCATTATTTTCTGCTGAAATATTCAATTTAAGTCCCAATGACAGGTTTATCGTATTTCAGATTTCAGCCTAAATTATTTAGCTTGATGGAAAAATGTTTTTCATTGGTCTTGTGACTTGTCATGTGTACTGATTTTTGACTTCTTTTCAAACTTTTCCAAAGTTAACATTGACAAAACCAGGACTAAAACAGCACTATTTTTTGGCTAAATTAGGAAGTTTATGACCAGCTTTTAAGACCAGGGGACTTCATGCTGACGGTGAGATGACCCGGGCATCCCTGACTTTCATTCCATATTTCAGATTGTGTTTATTATTTAGCATGAAGTAAATGTGTGATCTTGTAGTGTGAGACATGTACATTTTATGGATCTTGTTCATGAGCAATTAAAGAAATACCTTTTGCTTTCTTGTGATGTGGATTTTGCATGTAATTTGTCGATATATTGGGCAGCCATAAGGCGCGAAAGTTACATTTTAAACCATGCAAAACGAAATGATAAAACTGTCCATAATTAGTGCCTTTTCGCCGACTTCTTTAATAGGATACTGGGGCTAAGTAGTTTGACCCCAGCCAAAGTTCCATTGGAGACATAAAAGGACAAGCGATTTCAACTTTAAATCCGCTGTGAAAGTGCATTAACCACTTAACCATTCTCTCATTTCTTTCTTCACCACTGCTCCAGGCTGTCTCTGCTTTGTTGCATTTGTCAATCACTGTAATTTGGGCTCCATTTCCAAAAATAATTATCAGGTGAGTGGCAGCCCTTTGCCTGGAGTGCCAACTTGGAAGCGACGTGCCCAAGAGTATTAATTATGCCGCTCAAAATATGAAGTCTTTTAATAGAGAGGCTGACGTGACATCATTGTTTAGAGTCTTTCTTCCCCTACAAACATGACAATCACGGCTGTCCCTCTGGTCATCAGCAAAGATGAGGAGGAATTGTCAGAGGAAGTTATTAACAAGCTGTGTACCATGTGATAAAGTCAGTCAGGCTCTCACTGGTACCATGTCTGTTGAGCGCATGAGGAGAAAGTCAACAACTGCAGCTACAGAGGTGGAGATATGTGGAGCAACGACACGGGGAAAATACTCTGGCATTATGCACAAAAAGCCTGGAATCTTTCATATCCGCACGCTAAAATTACTGCTGAATGTAGAGTTGAGGCTGGACTCAGAGGAGAACAGTTTCAGCGTCGCAGTCGAAATCTCTCTCTCTCTCTCTCTCTCGCTCTCTCTCATTCTGCCAATCAAGTGCTCACAAACAGAGCTGCACTGTAGTTGTGGTTCACATTCAGCAGTTGCTTGTGTGAAACCCTAAGAGGGAGAGACAGCTTCCAGGTCTCATTAGCATCCAGTAGCGGCTAATGCTGCTTCCCTATTACTGTCTGAGGAGCTGAAATTCAGTTGGAGATGAGCACAGCCCAGGGGGCTTAGGGTTGCCAGTTTAATTAGTGCCTGATAATTTCAATAATGAGTGACAATTCATTGGGGCTTTTTAGGTTGGCCCACTGTTTGAGTGCAAATCGATAATCCTCTGTTTCTTCCCCCTCTCTCACGAGCAGATAAAGGGCGAGCGTGGGGGTGGGGGGCTCTATCCCTTTGCAGGAATTAAATGAAAAGAATCAACTTAGAGAATGTCCCTTTGAAACCAAGAGAACGCAAGCCTATGTGCTTTATTTGCTGTTATTGGATGAGCAGGTGGGTCTTTAGTTGCTGTCGTGGGGTCTAAAGTAAAAACAATTTGCCTGGAGTGATATGGGCTAAGTGAGTGCAGGGGCGAGCGCTGTACACTTGTTGTTTTCTCCTCGGTCAAATCACGTGTAAAGATTATTTGATGAGGATAAATGCGGCCGAGACACTTGGAGAATTCTGCAGTTTGATTAAAATGAGCCTGGACACCCAACCTAAATCCTGCATATCTTCTCCTGGTATGCAACACTGTTTAACATACAGAATACCTGTATAATGAAACGATGAGGCATGGTAATTCATTCAATTGCCCCAAGGCGCAAAAAACATGTTTACCTTGGTTACTTGAGAAAGGTGTTTGAACCCTGTGCAATTCAGTGACAGGCAACACCAGGCTGGCTGATGAAATGCACGGATCCTGGTGTGTTGTTCTTGGAGCGCCTTCACAGCTCGGTGTGCTCAAGAATAGGTGAGAGAGAATAAAGTTTAAACAAGCACTTTCCCTATTCGCAGCAATAATTATGCAAGGTGGCATGCTGTTTTTTACGGTGTTATTGTAAATGAAGAATCAATCTTAGGTGTCGCAGGTAGTGCATTAAAATACCAATTACAGCATAACACCCAACGTCTACCTGACACATGCATCATAATTATTGTAGAAACAGGAAGTGGGAGCCCATTATTTCTTAATACACCGGGAAGCAATGTCTTAGGTATGAAAAAAACACTCAAAATTCAGCGGGAAAGAAATTAAAGTTGACAAAAACAGGCGGAAAGCAGCCAGATTGGCATGCATATGTAGAGGGACGCTTGCCACAACGACTCATGCCTGGCGAGTCCGTATATTCCACGATATCTGAGTCAGCACGCGGGCGCCGTATATTGAGCCATATACGCCCGAGCGAAAGTGCAGCGAGAGCAGGCGCTGTTCCCTCACTGTGTTAGCCTGACATATTGTGAAGGACAGTAGCCTAATTATTCCCTGGCAGTGGCACAGACCTGCCAGTCCTCTCAGATTGAGCTGAAAACCGCGCCGGCTCCAGTTTGATTCCTGCGTGGCGGCTGTGTTTTGAGTCAGGAAGCATCATGTCCACCGGAGATTTAATTTGGACACTCAGCGGCGCGAACCCGACCCTTATTACTCCAGCCCCCTCGTCGCCGTGACCCGCAGTCCTCCCCTATTACGGGCCCTGGAAAAACAGCGATCATCGCGTTAATGCTCAAAACATCAAGAGACTATTGATTGGTGGTTACTTGGCGAAATATTCCCTCCATGACATGTGGTTCAGTGCCCCCTTCGTGCGCGTCTGTGGCAGTGTTGTTAAATATTCATGACGAGGTTGCCTTATGGTTCCGCAGCTGAATTTCTAATTGGGCCGTCAAAAGAGATACAACATGCCCTTAAGCAGGACCGTAACAGCGGTCAGCTCAAACAGAAATCGTGTGATTCAGCCACAGGGCTAATTAGCGATTAGCATTCACTGTTTACAAGGGTTTTTTACCTGTGGGCCAGGGGATAGTTGAATTGAGCTTAAATCGCCGCGTCCCGCCTTTGAAGCTTCAAGAGTCTGCCTGTCCATATCATAATGACTGGGAGGAGAGAGGGAAGCGCTTCAACTGTGTAACAACATAATCATCAATTAAGGCGAGGGAAATGGCAAGAAGTGGGGATTTTAGCTCATTAAAAAAAGCCCAGAAGAAAAAAAGTATCTCCGGATTTACTCTATAGACTCTTTTTTTCCCCGCTGTCTCTCTCCCTTCTGTCAATGTCTGCCATCTTTAGGAATTCAAATGATTTTGTCTTTAAAGATGAGTGGGAGTCCTGAAAATGTAATTCATGAAGACCTGGCAAGCAGACATTCCTAATAAGGGTTAAGGCTAAAATATGAATGACATTTGCACCCAGATGAGGTCGCATGGAAATGGGGATTGCCGCTGATTTGGGCCATCTTATTAGCCCGGTCCGTATTCAAATTATGCTAAATGCATTTTTCATCAACCATTAGAACCCCAAAAGTAATTCCACGCCATATCAACCAGGACACAACAATCTTCGCGCGGTTAATGGCAATTTCACAGCACAACAACATCGCGCTTCTGTTTTTAAAGTCCCTTCAAAAAGTGCCCTCAGTGTGGTTGCCCCTTTTTTATTATTCAGTGGCCGAACTGTTGTCTAATTGAAAGTATAAAACATCCATGACAAAAACGTAACAAGCATCGCCACGGTTTTCCCGGCTAACAAGCTCCGAAAGTATTTTACCCTGCTGTCGCCCCTAAAACTCTGACAATGAGCATTTATTTAGCCCAATATGTCACTTTTATTTGATAGTTGGGGATACCCCGTGGCTAACCTAGGCCCGCGTAATGTATCATCACGCGCAAGCCACTACAAGGACATACAGTAGCTCATGTCTTCAGCGAGCTTTTCCAGACATTAAAAAGAATACGAGATTCCCCCAACTTCTTTGAGGATGCGCAGCCTTTGAGAGAGGACTTCGTTTGAGCATATCCAAACGGCTTCATCTCTCTTATTTTCGCACTTCTATTTTCTGCCACAAAGTAAGGGAACTCATAACAAACTAATTCGAGCTGTGATAAAAACTGCTACGTTGAATTTCCTGCTTAACGCAGTACAAAGATGGCGGAAAGAAGGTCTTATTAGCCAACCATCATTACTCTCACTTTAGGTTGAGGAACGTCGGACGGAGGTAGCACCATTATGTCCTTTTTTGCTCTCTTTTTTTTGCTGATGTGGCGATACGCAGAGGTGATGCCCAGGCTTTCCCTGGGTTAACTGAGCAGACCTGTCAATGGTGATATCTAGACAGAAGGAACATTGCAAGCTCAGGGATAAGAGTCAACAGTAATTAGAGTCTATTGGGGAGGTGGGAACACACGTGCACAATATTTGCCAAGGCTCCAGGATCAGAAGATATGGATTATGGGTTGTTTGAAAGCAATCATCTTGATAAGTTTGTAAAAATTAGTTTTCAAGATGTAGTTGTGGTATATAGGGGATCCTGAGTGAAAGGGCACGGAGAGGACATGAGGCTACAATCATTACACATAGGTACATAGCAACGTAAAGTTCATAGTCCAAAAATAAGTACTGATAGTACATGTTCAGAGAGTATATACTCATGTACACAGCAATTTTGTTTTCTTTCATTTTGAAAGTTAGCGTTAGGGTTTTCTTTCATAACCCTAACGCTAACCAAAGATTGCTAGCTTAAGCTAAAGCTAGCTAAACACTAAACATACCGAGTGACTGCATATTTAGTATTGAGTATTAGTATTTAGTACTTTCAAACACATACAGTAGGTGAAAAAAGGACGAGAAATAGATAAATAAATAAAGCTTTTTTGCAATAGCCCCGCCCCCTCAATGCATAGTTACTAGACTCTTTTTGGAGAATTACCGAGGACAGTAGCTTGCCTCTGTAAATGATTTGTAATATGATTTATGAAAACATAAATACACACTGGTCGCGTTTGTAAAATAAGTATTTTTCTCGTTTTTGTTTTTTCCTTCATGTCCCGCCTCCGTACGATATAGTCTTTTGTAAAGTTCTTGCAGTTTATACATGAAAATGAAAACATCTGTCCATGCTAGAAGAGCTAGAAGTGTATTGCAATATCATCATCATGGCATCATTCATGTTAAAATAAAGATTTTCCCATTCATCAAATTTAAAATAACGCGCATCATATTTTATGGTAATTTTTTTTTTCATGACGAGCTATTGTTTTGAGATCCTTGACACAGAGATATTTGAAGAGCCAACTCTCCATTTTAATTACATTTGCTTAGTCTTTAATTAAATCATTGCATATTTAAAAAGGTCAAGGGTCAATTAATGTCAATAGAAAATGACATTTGTTTGTTTGATGAATCCACCTAGGATTACAGCCCTCATTACATTGGGGTACATTTAAATATGTATCATGTGGCAACAACACACAGGTGCGGCTTATTTCAACACATATCGTCATGAACATATCATTAAAACATGAGATACAATATGCACATATCTCAAATAAAAAATATTTATTCTTCACATATTTATGACTGTTCTTAGAATTGTTCCACAGACTCGTTGGATTTGAAGGTTGCACTGCATGCGCCCACAGTATGCAGATTATCAAAGCCACGTCCTTTTCGTATGGAGATTCCCACTGCACTCCCCTTCGCCTTAATTGCTCATTAATGAGATGTAAATATATTTCTGCCACAAAGTTTGAAAAAAACAAAAAAAAAATGTAGTCGAACTCATTGAGAAAGCCATAAATCTAAACATTTGAAAAGGAATTAGTAACAGGAGCCTCCCATTCTTGTCCTGTGAAAAATTTATGCAGCGCATGTTATATTTATTACAAGGCCGACTGTCATTCATTTTAGCAGAACTAACAGAAATTAAAAGTGACAGCAAGCTCATCAAGAATGAATGCCATTGTATTCTATGTGGAGCAGGAGGGAAAAAATCTGAGAATAAAATACAAGCTTGTGCGTGGCATTGAAAACACACGAATGAGGACAAAAGACATTATAGCTTCTCATAGCAAAGAAAATTGTCTCCGCAAGATCGCTAGAAGCTTTACAAACCTTCACATACATGTCATAATATTTGCGTTGAGATCCACTTTTCGGATGTGTCTAATTGCTGGCTGCACTCATTAGAGAAGCAGGGTTCAGATCTGAATAGGCTGCAGTTAAATGGTCAGGTTCCCATGCGAGAGAAATAAATGAAATATTAGTTTATTACATATTTAAATATCTCTCCCCGGGCTGTCTTGCGCTCGTTCTTTTTTTTTTTTTTTTTTTTTTCTGGGTCGGTTTGCATTATAATGTTCACCAAACAGTTTCCCCCCAACTAATGGCTTGCAACAAACGTGGTCCTAGTTTCCCTTCCCCTCTCGCTCTCAATTTTCATAACAAATTGCTGCGGTAACTGTTGAGGGAAAGGGAGAAGGATCCAACTTCCTGAAGAGGCAAAGGGGAAAAATTTATCTTTTAAACAGTTACAAAGCTGAGCATCGCCCGTGGAAGCTTTTCGCAGTGTGTGTCCGTTAGACATTGAGTAGACAAGTCAACTGGAGATAATAAGTCAACTCGGCCGGGAAGCTGACAGCAACGTTTGGCAATAGGAAATCCACATTGTATCCTGCTCCTAACGGGACCACATCTTTTATTGGAGAGCGGATGCACTTTTACACTGACGAACATTCATTTTATTATTCCTGCAGGTATGTTAAATAAACATCTTTTTCAGAGGGTACATTGCAAACTCCACTAACAGCAGCCTGGATGCCAAACTGACTTCAAAGCAATATTAAAAGGTAAACCTGAACAATTAGATATAGAAACTTCATGTAGAAAACAAGTTTGACATTTTTAAACATTCTAGACTTTTGGAGGCCCCCAGAAAAAAAAAAAACATCTCCGGGGGGCACTTACAAGTCAAACTTTATTTCAATGTCGTCATATCTGGGTGAACTGCCTTGCTCAAGAATGACAATATGCATCAGTCGGTGCCAGGGTTCATGGAAAATACTTATTATTTGTAAAGCAAAACCAAGCTTACAATAACGTTTGACTGCAAAGTACTAAATGATTTTTTCCAGTTTTATTTGCTTCCCAGTCATCTTATGGCTTCGCTTTATAGTCCTCTTCTGTATTGTCATCGCTATCCCAGCATTGATAAGTTTCACTATAAAACCTCCGTCTGATTAAAATTCCACCATTGATTTCTGTCACAATATGCTATCACATTACAATAGTTTTCCTGCAACAATAAAAGAAAAAAATGCAAACTTAAACTCAAGTTCGTCAGGAAGTTGACAGCTACTCTCTGCAATCAAAAAGCCACATTGTACGCTGCTCCGCGCGGGCTGACCCCTTTTTATCGAGGATCACACATTTGGATGCACCTTGGCCCTGACGAACAATGCTTTTATTATTCCTATTGGCATATTAAGTCCAAGGTCGCGTTTGAAATTCCAGACTGCTTTTTAAGTTCATAATCTAAATCCTATCCGTCAAAATGCTGATGTATCAAAACAAACAGAGGGCTGAGTGCGCGCACGCGGCACAGGACGGGCCCCGCCGAATAATCGTTAAGGGCAGCCCCCTCGCTCTCCCTATCTCAGGTGTGTGATTAAAATCAATTAAATCACTCCTCTAGTGTCAACTGGCCCAAATCTCCTGACAAATGAAACGGTGCTTTAGGAAAACGAGGATGTTCCCGGTCCTGTCGTGGGCTCGCCTCATATTCACAAATGAGATTAAGATTGGGCTGCAGAGGGATTTCAAAGGCCTGTTTTCCATAAGAGCATGAAACAGCCTGTGAAGCCCGTGTAGGCTACATTAAGTCGACTTGAAAGTGTCTGGAGCAGAGATCAGCTCCCAGCCCACAGCGAGAGTAACTAGCTGGAAAAGAGGGGAGAGATTATTTACCTGCGCAGTCGGCGCGGCGTAAGGACTTTAGCAGGACCAAGTGGGATATGTGGGACTGTTTTTGGATTGAGACTCATTACGCCATAAATTCTCCAAGCGCCATTTAGGAGCCCCGCATTATTATTTCACCATTGCACGCATTAGTGAGTTATTCGGTGTCATTCATGGTGTGTGCTTAATCTCCTATTTGTTTAGTGCACCGTACTAAATGCATTCCCCATTCCCAAGTTGTAACTGAGTAACTTTGGTCAGCGAGGGCCCTTTTGTTGTTGACAGTGAAGGTGCCCTTTAATGTCCTATATATATTACAGTAAACACCAGAGCAGGCCAGATTAATGAGTGGGGAAATTCAGGATCTGTGTGGTCAAAGTTAGGACAAGCAAGACATTTAGGCATGTTTGTGTTTAATATCAAAATACACAGCAAAAAGTGATCAAAAAAATAATTTTCTTGAAATTAGTATATTTGACCTTGATTTGAGAAAGTTAATTAAAATGATCTGCCGATGGGAAAAAGATTTTTTGCATTTAAATAAGAAAAAGTGTCTAATTTAAGGAAAATTTTGATATATTTTCTCATTTTACGAGCAAAAATAAAGTTGTGCTCAAAAGTTTACATAACCTGGCAGAATGACAGGGTATGTAAACTTGTACATTTCATACAATATGAAAAAAAACCTACATTTGGCTACTATAAAGTAGCCAAATGTCCCTGATCAAATTATATTGTGCATCTTGAAACAAACATATACCAATTTCGTCAGAGAGTCCTGTATTTCAGCTGAAGTGAGTTATTCTCTGCTCCTGGCAGTTGTCACAACCACTGACTATGAGCGGAAAAAAAGATTTGTGTGTTATCATTCATATTCTATGATAAATGGCCAAAAGATTAAAAGGGAATGTAAACTTATGACCACAACTGTACCATGTTCCATTGACAGGTAATATTTCAAATTGACTTATTTCAAGATACTGTCACTTTTTGCAGTGAGAGTTTGCACAACAACAACTGAAGGGTCGCCGGTTCTAACCTCACCGAAGGCAGTGGTAGAAAGTAACGAAGTATGAAGTAAAAAATATGGTACTTTTACTTTACACACTGCGTAACATTCCACCCAATGAATAGAATGAAATACAAGCATTTATTCTATTCCAGATTGTTTTATTGTCTTTGCTGTGAGCGGCTCGACTCTCTTAAGACCTGACGTGTAACTTTCCTGGGAGCGGGGACGTCTCCAGCTCGTCTCCATGGAGAGAAAAATGGGATTTCAATAGGTTAGTTCCTCATCTAAATCTATTCTTTCATTACCCACTGCAAAAATACAATTTTCTGTGCCTAGAAAATCAGGAGCATGTTTTGTGTTGCAACCGCATAATCCAAAATGTTACGCAGAGTACCTTTAAGGAACATTTATGAACACTTTTTACATCACTTATATTTTAGAGCCTGTATCTGAACTTTCTCCTTCAACACGAACAGCTGAAGACTCTAACCTGCAGTAAAGTCATTCTGATCAGAAACTTCACACATCAGCAAACCTTCAAGTTTATTCTTTTTGGTTTAACTATTTCTGTCGTTAAATAAAAAATTGGGCTCTTTCATTTTTTACTTTTGACAGTCGAATTTCAAGCTTATGCTTAATTTGTTGCTCCTCAGAGTCAGAAAATGGAGTACTTCTTCCTCCACTGACCAAAGGATGCACCGCCATCGTTAGCCGCAACACCTCGCCTCCATTTCCCTCCAGATGCGACGGAATGGCAACCAGGAGTATCCCCTTTCTAATCACTAAGCAACTGGGTCACTAGCAGCCCCAAATTGAAAGGCGGTAGGTGACAAAAATCAATTATTAAAAGTATTGATTCACTGATTTTTTTCCCAGCTGGGGTCACGGCAGCAAATTGGGAAGTCATTTGCATATTGATTTTTCCCCTCCCGACAGATGCCCTTCCTGAAGCTGGTGAGAAGTACAGTACTCGCGACCCCCTGGTGCATTGAACTTCCATCACTATAAATAATGAAATCCACTTTAATGCCGCGTTATTTCCTCATGCATTCAATAATGAGTCATTCACAGTTATTTACGCTCATTCTTAATTTAATTCTACTTTTGGAGCATGGTAAATTCTAACCTGTTCTCAAGGGGTAATGGTCCGTTTTGCCCTCCAGAGATGCTGAAGGTGCCCTCTAAAACAGCCCCCGATGCCGAGAGACCAAGTTTTTTTCACAATACGCTATGCGCGCTTACGGCACTGTATGTAACCATTGAAAATAACCAGTACAGCGCGAGAAAGTAACATTTGATATTTCTGATTCTTCGGGGGCGAGGACAAACTGGGTTAAGACTAGGGCTGGGGGATATGATGATAAAAGTTGAATCGGGATCTGGTCTCCGTGACGATCTGCTTTTTTGGTAACATCGCCATATCGTGATTCAGTGGTTTTTATGTTTAACACAGCTCTGAGCTCAAATACTCTCCACTCACTGCTTCTACTGTCAGGATTAAACCAGAACTAAACCAGGAGAAAACTAGATCTAAACCAGGCAATATCACGGACTGAATCTGGATTACACTGGGTCTAAACCAGGACTAAAACTAAAAAGGACTAAACCAGGGACAGAATACTAAACGAGGTCTAACCTCAAGGACTCAATAAGAAATAAACCAAGAGAAAACTGTGTCTAAATCAATTCTAAACCTGGACAATATCCCAGACTGAACAAGGATTAAACCAGGACTAAACCATGAGGGAAGCATGCCAAAACTCTGGACTGAAACTTGGACTACAACAGGTCTTAATATAAGATTAAGATAGTTCTTTATTGATCTCACGATGGAGAAATTCACTTGTTAACCAAGACTACACCAGTACACCAGGTCTAAACCAAAGAAGAAGCAGATAGTTTTAGTTGCCTTTAAAATACATTATACAGGAATTGTGATAAACTAAAGAAATTGTGATAAGATTTCTTGGCCATATCGCCCAGCCCTAGTTAAGACTAAGGACAAGGCATGAAAGTCTGGTAAAAGGCTTTCAAAATGCAATTAAAAATTAAGAATAATATAGGCTAAATATATGCAATTTTCCACACATCAGCAGGTGCACAAATTGAAATGTTGTCAATAATAAATTTGCAGTGACTGGAGGAAGTGTGCAGGCGTGACCTCGTTTTCCAATATCATAAATGCTTAAAGACTTTAACACTCCCAATACATAGTAATTAACACTGCATTGCTAATTCATTTTTAGGATCAATAAATGAATACATCAGCACACCGGTGTCTCCTTACATATTCTACTGTTAACTGTTGCTGCATTTTATATGATAACTATTTTAAATCCTTCTTTTTAATGTGTTTTCTCATAAAATATGGGCACTGTGTGAATTTTTGTCTGTTCTCTGCACCCATGTTGCTTTTATAGCTGTGCTGCGGCCAAAAAAAAAAATCACATTTATAATATATAGCCGCGCAATTTATAAACAAATTTACCACGCGATAATTTTGTCATCCGTTTGTTGCCAAAGAAATCTCCCGTTTGGGGCTCTATAGGCGAGGTGTGAAACTGCAACTTGATTTAAGTCCACCAGAGGCCAGTAAAAATAGTGAACGCTCCGAAAAAGAAGAAGCTATGAACAAAATGATGAGAACTATTGAAGAAAAAAGTCCAGAAAACATAAAGGCCGCAGTATATAGGCCACTGGAGTAATTAATACTTTGGAGCAAAAATCACTACACCATAAATTGTTAAAGGCCTCAATCTATTTCTGACACTGTGTTATGATTTGTCTGGTGCATCCATTAATGACTCATTCATCTAATATTAATACGCATTAAATCGTCGATACAGTTTTCACACACCAGGGCGTGGGGCTGTGCTGTGTTTGCCGCAGACAAATGAAGCCATTTACCGAGCATCAATATGGAAACATTAGGCGCCCTGTGCGGATTGTTCTCTGTGGTGGCGGACCTCCCCTCATCCCTCACTCACTCGTATCCACCAGGCGCTCCCTCTCGGCAGGCCGCCTTCATGACGACAGGCGCTCCCTGATCTGCTGATCCCATCTCGGGTGGCCCTCCCCTTTGTAACCCCCCCCCCCCCCTTCCGCCTACCTACCTCTATAACGTTAGGCGAAAAAAAGGCGCTAAATCAAAGCGTGCGGTCCGCCCCGTGCGTGTGTGTTTAGCGTCCCCCTGCTCTTGTCAGCGGTGACCAGGGGCGGGTCGGCACGTGTCCTTGCCAGATCCCCCCGTGTGCTATCACTCCTTTATCTGTCCACGGGGCATGGCCGCGCTCCCAAAGACAACCGCACACACGCATGTTCAAGGAGGACCTCTCCTGTTCACCTCTCATACCCGGGGAGGGAATCACCCGGGCCCCCCAAATTGTGCCCCTACAGCGGTTGTTTTATTCATGCCCACAATTCAAGTCTCTTTGCCTGAACCGAGGCTGTGTTTAAGTTGTGAGGGCTGAGCGGTTTGTCCATTTTAATGTGTTTTACAGAAAGGCGACTGTAATGGTTTTGGCACATAATGATTTTAGCACATGCGGGCCCTATTATTTTAATATGAGAACATTTCAGCGCAAAAGGAGTGAAATACTGAAGATTTTAAAAGGTGTCAAGAATTTATTTACAAAAATAAAAAAAATATTTATTATTATAATATTGATACATGATGTCCATAAATGAATGAAGTTTTATTACAAAGGCAGTTGATAAGAAATCTTAACCAGATTTGTTCTATTGTAATCAGTGTTTATCAGAGTTTGTATTCACATGGAAATTTGTTTGTTTCAGGTATATCCTGTTGGTGAAAGAGGTACCGTTAAATGAAACCCTACTCCTCATGAGAAGGCACATGTGTATCATGGTTTATTGAGACAAAACTGGATGTACTGACTTCTGAGGCCATTGCCAACATTGATGAGACTCTACTACAGTGAACATGGCGATCGAGTACCATCTTGATGTGCTTTGTGCAACTAATGGTGCCCATATAGAGGTGTATTAAACTAATGGTGCCCATATAGAGGTGTATTAAACTAATGGTGCCCATATAGAGGGGTATTAAACTAATGGGGCCCATATAGAGGTGTATTAAATGAGGTAATAAAAAAAAAATAACTTTGACAACCACTGATTACACTAAAACAAATCTGGTTAAGATATCTTATCAACTGCCTTTGTAATACATGTATTAAATTGTAAAGTGACTTTATGGACACCCTGTATATATTTAAAATTATATATCATTTTCTCTTGGGGGTTTACATTGACCGTGACACCCAAAATTCCCTCACCAACAACTCGGGACGTGTGTTGTAAAATATAACCCATAAACACATGACAATTGCAGGTGCTAAACTTATAAAATCTGGTTAATTTGAATACTTAATTAAGCTATTTGGCAAAACTGTATTAAAATATACAGTTTTCATTCAAAAATACATTATTATATTAATAATACAATACATTAAACGTTGCTACTATAGATTAAAATATTGTATTGAGATCCTCACGCGACCCCCACTTTGAGGAACCATTTCACGCCTTGACTCCACTCATTTGGACTGTCCTGGTCAAATAAAAATACAATACAAAACTGTAGGCCAGATAAAAGACAAGTTAGAAGTAGATTTTAAGATTTTTACCAAAAAAAAAAAGATTCAAATGGACTAAGAGCAAAACTTCTAACTTGAGAGATGAAACAACATGCATAATGTTTGACCTTATGTGAGATGAGGGAGGGCCTAACTAGAGCAGAGGCCAGGCTTTGGACATCTCTAATCCAGAAGTTAAAAAGTCCAACAAAATACAACTCTGCGTCTTATATTCAAACCTTCGCCTACAAATGTAAACAAAGCAGCACGATATATTTAGCATGAGCAAACTTATAACATCTACCCTGGCAGCTCTCCTCACAAAACTAACCGTCTTAAATACGCTGCCGAGATGTTTTCCAAAAAGTGCTGCAAACTTATGTAGGACACTGACCTGTATTTCATTTTCAAGCGCGAAAAAAAAGAGAGATATACTTTTAAAAACTCCGTTCTTGGGGGAAAACAATAACAGACAGTATGTTTATTTGCGATGAAGCTGCTGCGCGCGAAGAAAGAGCGTCGACACCATGGGAGTTCAGCTTGACTCTTGAGAAGGGTACAACCAATATTCCCCAACCCATGCCAGGACGAGTGATTCCGACTTTTTTTTTCTCCCCCCCCCCTCCTTTATGAAGAATGATCAAATCGAGCATAGACAAGTGTTTCATCAGTCAGTTTCAGGGTAAAGAGAGACTTTCAAAATAATCCCATAAGTAGACGAAGATCTTTTTTTTTGTTTTCATCTGGCTTTTTCATTGTGTTTCATGTCAGCGCCGACGATGACAGTTGCGCGCAGGTAACTCCATCAACACCGCCACCTTTTTCTTTTCGTTTTTTTATTTTTTTTTACCCCTTCTCTCTTGCCGTATCGCGTGTCCGCACATCCGATCTGGCTGTTAATATTCAGCCTCCTCGACAGGTCATATTTTGTCAAATGAAATGCTGAATTGCCTCATACTCCGGAAGCTTGAAGTGATACATGTAAGTAGAATTAAATTACTCTATAGCATATTACAGCCTCGGTGGGATTGTGGCTGTTCCTCCATTTTTAATAAGTGCTTATTTCCCCCGGGGCCTTGTTGGGCACCATGGGTCAACAGTGTCCAAGAGGGCAAAGCTTGTTCACCACATTCTGGAGGCCTTTAATTGCTTGAGGTTATGTGTGCTATTATCTTCCTTTTTCTCTTTCATTATGGAGGTGCAGAGGTTCCGAGTGACCCATCCTCTCAATTTTGAAAGCACTCGGCGCGTTTAGCACACTTCAATTAAGCCGGGCAAGAGGAGACGCTTTGCACTGATGACTTCTATTTGATTAATTATTCCAGGGCTGTGTTTTTTAAGCCCATGCAATTTTGTAAAGCGGAAAAAAAAAATAGGAGAAGAAGAAGAAGAAGAGAGAATTCGTAAGTGTCCCGGGTCCGCTCTTATTTATTCTGTTGTGATAATGTTACAACTGTTACAGCAATATTTTCGGCGTTCCCAGGAGTGCGCGCTCTTGACTCAAACATAATAACCCACGGCGCTGTCTCGTCTCTCACCGGGGCTCGCAGCTGATGCCATAACCCCGGCCCCTTCCCTGCAGGCTGCCTCCTAGCACCGCACACACACAATGGGGGGAAGAAAATAATAATAAAAAAAATAAAATAAAAAAAGGACCGGTGGTGTTGCATTAGCATGGACACACACACACACACACACACAGACCACGCACACACACAGACCACGCACACACACAGACCACGCACACACACGGACCACGCACACACACGGACCACGCACACACGGACCACGCACACACAGACCACGCACACACGGCGCAGAGAGGTGGCCATAATATGTGTGGAGTGCGCGACAAAGGAAGGGCCAGCTGAACTTCTCGTTCCCAAGGTGCAGAATTTCAGACTTCTGGTCACTGCTGGCCCATTTTTTGTACACCTGCAAACCCAATTCCACTGCAAAAAGTTGAGATGCTGTGGAAAATACTTTGTAGTACAACATGGGACGAATTATTCATCATTAAAGATTCTATTTTTGCTCTAAAGTGGACATATCATGCACATAAATCTTAAAAACTGGCTTAAAATCATTTCAATAGGATGTCTGTGCATTGATGTTCTACATTTTATACATTTTTATAATGCCTCTGTGAGGATGACACGATGTTCATAAATAGTAGGCCAGGGCTGAATGGGAATCACGCGGTAAAAATAAACTTCAGTTTTGATTTAAACATGTGGCTAGCAGCGCAACATTGTAGCTGTGTCCTGTCCACGCTATGAGACAGAACGGCTCAGAACTGATCCAATACTGGATTATTGGTTTTAAAATGTGGAGGACAGTTTGGGGGTTTGGACAATGGAATAATTGTACCAGGAAGTAGAAAAACGAAGCACTGCAGGAGTCAACATGAGAGGTCCAACGTAAACAGGATCAAAACTGCGTGAATGAAGTGAAATACTGCTCTAGGTCTGTTTTTAACGAGGGAACATTATAACATGGTCAAAAGCTTGAAAAAGTCTATTTAGCATGATATGTCTTTAAAACTACTTAAGCATGGAGTGATATTATTTTATATCGCTTAATAGTTCGTGTTCATGTTGTATTTGTATTTTAGTTGGAGAGAAACAGTTTTTGAAAAAAGAAAAAAAGACTAGAGATCCACGTTTTGACAGTTATCATAGCTACCAGCAAAGGGTCTTTTCAGCTGCTCTCCGCCTCAATTTTAAACGATAAGCTCTGTGACAAAATGCTGAGGTCTCTGCTGGTGCACTGAGGAGGGGGGCGGAGCAGTCCAAATGAAGCTAAAAACAATAGCAGACTTAGCAAAGGATGCTTTGTAAGGAAGACAACTTGAGTGTTGGATTGAGAAGAATGAGTCCAGTGATGGTTTTAACACAGAGGAGCGTTTTCTGAAGATGGAAGTAGATGTGAAGAGGCGGAACCAAGTTTTGAAGGGAGTGTTGAACTAAATATTCAGATTTAGTCAAAATGCACAGAGAAAAGTGATCTTAAAGGCTCTATACCTGATTTATTATTATTATTATTTTTTTTACTATAAATAAGGGAGCGAGGAAATTAAAATAATAGTCTTCTAGCTTCCCAATTCTTCACAGGAATGATTTTTAGCACATTGCACTACTTGTAGGGTCACTTTTCAGGGTCACGGTCACAAAAATGATAGAAAATGAACCTGAAAGCTCATGAAATTGATAAAAAATGCACAGTATTATTTATACAAATGTCGGAGTATACAATATATTGGGAGGACAAAATGCTATTTGTTAGCAAAAAAAAAAAAAAAAACCTTGAAATGAGTAGTGTGTTTTTGACCTTTTAGTGACCCAGTGGCTGTTTGGTGTTAAGCATGGCGCCTGTACTTTTCCTCACAGCAGCCTCTATGGAGCTCCAGGATTAAATGTTAAAGGCTCCTGTGATTTTCTGTGTTCTAATAGTTAAAAACACAAATGGACACTACTTAAGTATAGGGGGCGCTATCATCATCAAGGATTAGCTAATGATGAGTTAATTTCTACAGTAAGGTATATTTTTATTTAGTTCATTGTAGAATTCATGCATAAATTCATCTATGAAAGAACATGAAATCATGTTAATTCCTGATGAGTCATGATATAGTAATCCATGAATTCATAATTATAAAGTGTTACCCAATTTTCAAAAAAATGTTACTTTTACATTAGTTTTTGCAGTTCATGATTTAATAGAACAGAGAATATTTGGATTATGCTCTTTTATTACTCCCGCTGCATGGTAAAAGTGGCAGTGAAGTACTTTGCAATTTTGTGTGGCTATAATTATCATGACACTAATGGACAGATGTGTTAAAATGAGCATTGGCATAATCAGAATGAATACCTTTTTCCTGATATCCTGTGCTCATGTAGAGAGTTGAAGAGAATATTTCCTAATCTGGTACACATATTTTAACCAGTGATTCAAGTGAGAGTGTAAGTTTTATCAAAGATGGCTCCTTTGCCTGGGGCTGATAAGAAGTTGAAGAAATTGTCCATCACTGTCAATATGAACTGAACAACAGTTAAGGTATTATGAGCGCAGCTTGTGAAGGATTATCAGAGGTTTAGTCAAAGTTGTGTTCAGGGACAAGAGTAAAATACCTGCTGTCCATTTGAGTCCAAGCACTGGAGGGCATTGTACTTGGGGGATGTGGTGACTTTATTACCTACTCTGGGGCTCCAGTTTAAAGGAAGAAAGTGAATGAGTGATCAGTATAAATGCAGGTGTTTGGAGAGAAGCGCTGGATTGATCAGTAATAATGCCGGGAATTGTTTTATAAAAAAGGATAAATTGCAGGAAAGAAAGTGAAAAGTTAAGTAGGACACTGTCAGGGATTCCCTGGGCACAAGTCTTGGAAAAACGGCACGGCACAAATGAAAAAGAACAGAGGAGAGCTGGTTAGGGAATTCAAAAAAGAATAATTAAAAACTCAAATCGGGATGTTAACTGTGAGAAAGAGCCAGGCAGAGTCATAGAGGAAGTGAGTGGGAGAGAGAGTGGGCTTTAAATCCACCAACAAGAAGAATACACTTGGATGATAACTGCCTCAGCCTAGGGCTATTAAAATATTAAGCACCGCTGTCCGAGCTGGGAGTGTGGTACTGAGCAGTATCCTCCGCGGATGTGCAGGGCCTGAGAGGAGCTCTCCTGCCTCTGCTCTGCTGTGCTCTGTGTGCCCACTGGGACGCACGCCTTGCATGAGGAAGTGTTTTAATGTTTCTCAGATGCCTGGCTCACTGAGCGCGCTTTGACAAGCCAACTATCCTGGGTGTGATTTAAAGGTGTGCACACAGGGAGCAGGCAGGAGCTCAGGGCCTGTTAGCTACCTGGTGCCTTTCCACAGGAAAAAGGACTCCAGATCTTTGGCAAAATTCCCCTGTTGCTGAAAAACTTGGTCCCTTAAGTTTGAACCGTTGTAATATGAAACAAAAGTGTAATGTTTCTTCTAGCATTCACTTAACTCCAGTGCCTACATTTACATTACAGCAACTCAATCTCTGACAGAAATCTATACTGTTTCTGGAGGATGAAGTTAGACTCACTTTATCAGTAAGCATCATATACCAAGCAACATCCTCAGGGCATTTTCAGTGAGAATCAAAAGTTTACAAAACAGTTAATTACACTACAACACATCAGCAAGTACCTGGTTTGGACCCATGCTCATATCAGATGTCCCATTATTAGAATATATTCCAGCAAATGAAGGAGGGGAATTATTCTCACTTGGGCTTATACTGCAGCTAGATGATGTTTTGGAATATTCTACAACTATTATTACATATTTAATTGCCTATGCTCAGACATAAAAACACTGGCATGGTTATATTACACAAAACAGACTTTCACATGGGCTTGCCAAAGAATCACACATCAAATTAGGATTCTCCCAGCACCAAAAACAAAAACAAAATGTATGTACCTTAAAATGATATCAACCAAACTTTTTAGTATCCTTTTCCTGCCATAATAATGCAATTCTTTCAAAGTAAAATACTGAAGGTGAATAAAAAGCTTTTCCACTTTCCAAATGTTTTGTTTGTGGAAAAAGCAGTACTATAAAATATTTAACTTCCAATACGACGAAATGGCTATAGTGGTACACATATTTGCAAATGGTGTGCCAAAGACAGACACGTACAAGCTCGCAAAGTGTTTGGAGCCAAATGTTGATTGGGGCAGATTTGCATGTGTGCAGCGTTTGCATCCTTGTTATTTAGTTCAATGAGTGATGCCTCCAATAGCCTGCAATTGCCTGGAGCTTATTACACTCATAATGTATAAGCAGATACTTAGTGAGCGTATATCTAAATCATTCAGCAGAACTTGGTTTAAGGGAACACATGGCGAGCAGCACTCTCTTATCTAAAACCGTGCAATTGTAGCCGTTTTATTGACTCTAACAGATAACAGCAATTATTTCTCTGAGTGCGCTTTCTGCTCGCTGCCAAATGTGAGCTGGCAGATTATTAAAAAGACAAGTGGTCTCTTTGATACCGAGACAAAATACAAGGGGGTATTTTTAGCTGCCGTAAAGGGGTGCCAGCTTTGTTCAGGTGAAACATTCTGCCCAGAAAAATCCAGTGCGTTTTGGTGCAGCGCCTGTAGTGTGAAAGTCCCAGATTAAGACACGGCGCCGGCGATGGCTAAGTTGTAGAATATTGGGAGTGGCAGGTCATGCTGAATGTTTCATGAGATTACAGAATCATGGCATGTATCATGGCTTTGACTTAAATTGTTAAAGTAGCCTGAAGTTCAGTGAAGGGGTGAGGTCTCTCATCTTTTATTCCGGAAACTATATGCTCCCTGTCGGAGTGGATTGAGCTCTTCTCTGGACGTCCTGTCTTTGCCTTCATGTTCCTGACACCCAGCATTCTCTTCAGCCTCACCCTCTGTCCCACTGACTCCTGGTCCAACTCGCTTTGTCTCCTCTGTTGTCTCGCCCCCCCTTCTCCCACAATGTCCCGAGTCTCCCTGGGACAGTAGCTGGCAGGCAGATGGGACAGATGAGGATGGCAGGGATTGGCTAATCCCTAATCTGCTGTCTCCTTGCCACTGTGGATGCAGAGGAGCGGTCCGGGCTGGGCCGGGCTGGGACAGGAGCAGAGCGGTGGAGGAGAGGCTGATGGAGCCAGCTGTCAGATGGAGAGTCTTTCATGGTCCTGCGCACACAACAGCTGCAGCGGGCCCGCCTGCACGCCTCTGCATTATTAAGCATCTTTTTAGTTGGTTCCAGATGCAGACCTAGCTGTGTTTACCCAGGCTTTGTGCGTTCTCCCCCCACCCCGCGCACACATTGTACTGCCACCTCCACTTCCTCCTTCAGCGGCCCGTCATCTCCCTGTTTCCATGTTGTAAGTTTGATGTGGTCAAAATCACTCGGCTCGTTTGTCTTTGCCAAGCCTAATGTGCAACGCTGGAGTACGTGACCTCTGCACCCGCAGGCTGTGTTAACACCTCAATAGTTTAGACTCATTTTGTATTTGCAGGTGGCCGACATGGATTTTAAATCATTTAAACGTGTCAGGACTTTTTCCGACATTGTGCCTTTAGAGGAAATGAAACTAAAGCTACAGTGTATGTGGCGCCAAATGGTTGTAATATATCTATTGACGCTGAGAAATGTTCACTCATGATCCAAACTCTTGCAGTCAAAAACGGCTGTTCCCTGCTGGAGATATATTGCCTGTCAGACACAAGCCATATTTTTGAGAATACAGAAATGCATTTTGAATTCCTCCAAAAACATGTGTGACATCAGAAACTCTAGGTCCAAGATGTAGCTTTTTAGTTCTTTTGGATTGGAAGTTTTTCAGATACATGTCTTCTATGCCCTGCAGAAACAGTCCATGGAGTGCTCATACATCTCTGTTCGAAACAAAACAACTATCATCTTAAGTTTTGGTCAACTCTTAGTATCACTGAATAGACTTTATCTTAAAATAACCTTGCTCTATGTTCCGATGCTCCAAGCAAACACGCTTGGCTTTATATGTAAAGTGGAAACAAGCCAAAATAGATGAGTTAAAATGAATCGTTCTAATGTTTTCTAATGCCTACTTATCTTCTTGTTCTGTGAGTGCAAATCTATAAAAGAGGCTTTAAATATAGCTGAAATGGCTTCCACTACATGCACTGGGCATCTAGTCCATTGCAGTACCTCGAGTGAGCAGTGGTACAATTGGCCTCGCAGTAAAGGGGTGTTCCCATTTTGATAGCAGGCCCTTGTGCAGAACAGAAAGGGTGATGGCAGAGACGTAAAAGGTAATTATGACATAATTACACACTTCCATGTCTGTAATTATATGTGCTGTCATCTGAATGGTAGATGTCATACAGAAACAGAAGAACTGCTTTCAACACTAATGTACCAGTGTAAACAAACACACACGCGCCTGTCTGAGCGCGCACACACATTTAGATATTCAAACAACAACCTTTTGCGAAAGCCAGCTTTGAGAGGGCTAATCTGTGCCTCGTGCCCTTCTCTTGTCAAGTTCAAGAGGGTTAACAAATCTTTACCTCCAGAACAGCCCGCCTCTTCCCCCTTTCATGTCCACATTTGTTCGCTGTATGTCCAAAAATCTACAGAGGCCCGTCCCGACTCAGTTGGGATTGGTTTAGCTGAAGAGCTGGAGGCTTTTCAGTTGCTGGCATCTGTTGTTCCTCTTCCCAGAGCTGCTGGCAGTCAGTTAATGGCCATGCTTGGGACCCGGAGAGGGAGAACAGTGGCTGATTTCCCCATAGCCATCGCACCAATCCCGGCACACCACCAACTGCAGATGAGCCACCAGCAGCTAGGAACACTCGGGCTAATGCTCCGCTTCTCTGAGAGTTGGGGGCAGATGTTCCTCACTTTGTGCGCTCCATCACATAACTCAACACTGTCAACTTTGTCTTTGATTCAGGGGGTATTTTCGGTGCCAGTAGATTTATGGTTTGGTTCGAACATCCTTAAAACGAGAGAATCAGAGGGCGCAATGACACTTCAACAACTTTTTTTACAGGAAATGTAAACAGGACATTTCCTAAAGTTAACAATAAAACACTGATGAACTATTCAAAAGTTTTACACATTTTAATACAGGCCAAAATACACACCAGTGTTAGGACATCCCTATAGCTTTGGATAAGTTATGAACAAAGCAAGTTACAGAGCATAATAATAATAATTAAAACATTTATGCCCTGACCAGGACTCATCTTCAAGTCCAGGGATATACTCTGGCCATTGTTCCTTTTAAAAGAATCAACTAAAACTAACCAAACCAGTAATTTAATTCCACATAAAATAATATTTATTGACTTTTATCTACTTTGACAAACTATTTTCTATAACAGTTAGCAGCAGTTTTTGAACCTACACGATCCTCCACATCCGAGTGGTCTTTCTTCAGATATAGAAATTCATATGATTTACTAATAATGTCATTGCAGTATTTTAGCTGCTTAAAGTTCTTTCTTTAAAAGCATAGATTTGATAAATTGTATCCCTGTATGTCACTTGTTTTCGATGATCACTTTCAGTCTAAATTTTAGTTTCATAATATTATGATCCCACATCAACAAGTCATTTTTTTGGGTTGAGCTTCACGTCTCTAGCTGCTGCATGGTTGATGTGGACTTATTGCGGATCATGCATGTTATTATGGCGCACACTGAGGGCTCAGTCCCGCATCTGCATAATACTGAAGGAGGTTGCTACAGTTTAATCAGTATCTTGTTACTCTAGAGAGTAAGGCTGGATATGTTATCACTAAGGAGGAAGTTCAAATGAAGCTCGATAAATAAATTAATGCCTTGATGATTAGCTGTCACATAAGCAATTAAAATGACTTCAAATTATTCATTTTCAAACAGGTGCAGTCAAAGAAGGCTGTGATTGTTGTAGTAATTGTCAAAAATTGAACAATTTGTTTTGACGAACCTTCCATATGCACGGCTTATGAAATATTAAATGTGACTCGCATAAAATAAATCAGAATCATTTAATAATAGAATCCCATATAGCCCCAGTGTCAAGGGTATTTTTGTCTCTTCTTTCACTCTTTTTTTTTTCATTTCTTCCTCTCATTTGCACGGCTGGTATAAATGTTCTGGGCTTTGGAAGTCACCGTGACAAAACTGTGTATAAAACTCAATCACATTCTTTTTGCAAATTATTAATTGTGACTGTCATCGTCGCAGCATCCTCCTGACAATCTCAGCACCGCCGCAGAAAAATACACTTGACAGCTCAAGACCCCAAATCCCACACTGAATTCGTCCTTGACACATCCTTAATGACGATCATCTTGATGATTGTAAATACATTATCATATCAGATCACGTCTGTGTTGCAATCATCACCTCCATTTCCTTTTAATTAAACGGCAAAGCTGACACCACATCTGTCAAAAAGGAAGTGAGACTTTTTTTGAAATCGGTGTGAACTTCTCCTTTTTTCCTTATCCCTGTTTGAGCGCAAACAATAGAGCAGAATACGCCTTTGAAAATAACAAGCTCCATCAGTGGCGCTCCTCTCCTTGGCCTCTCTCAGTCTCCCTCCATCACACACCCTTTTCTCCATTTCCGAGCCTCCTCTTCTCCCACCACTTGAAAGGCAGGGTAATGAGACAGCCAGAGAGCGCGCGGGGAAGGTGTCCGCGGAGCATCAGTTGTGCGCGCGCGAAAGTGAAAATTTACTGCAAATGAGACGATGGCCCGTAAATTCATTTTTATTCCGATTACTGTCACCGTACATTACGGCGCGCCCAGTAAACATTTGGCCTGGCTCTTTGTGATGAGGTGTCGTTATTTGCCAGATTACGTTATTAAGCTATTAACACGTCAAGCGCGGCGGGCAACAATGCAGGGGCACGCTTAAACAAGCTGAAGAGAATGGAGGAGGTGTCAGTGGCTTGACATATGAAGGCACTTAATAGCTACAGCGCAGAGGACAGACGAGAGGAATTAAATAGACAGCTTTCAGCGCAGAATGGAGAGCGCGATTCACAAGTGCTCCAACCTGACTCCGCTATCTTTACAAGGCGATTATGCTCCCGGACAGTAAATAAAAGGCAGTAATCCAATGCTATGGGAGGCATATTTCCTCTCATGTGTATGTTTATGACACATTTGCATCTTATTGTGGCCATTACTAAAATAAAGGCCCGTTTTTTGATTCCTATCTGACAGGCCCGAATGATACAAGGCAGTTATTACGAAGGCATCGTGATAATAGGGGATCAATAAATAGCGATTTTGTGTTGGTAATTACAATATTGAGACGGTTAAACATCAGAGATGGATACTGCAACAATGTCAACAAAACAAATAAAAGGTCAGAAAGGTAACTTTGTGAAATAAATGATAATTGAAGTAGAATGAAGGAACAAAGAATTTAGATGTTATTACAACTGTGGAAACAATAATGAACCGACTTCAAAGATTTGTAATTACATTATAGAAGATCAAAGGGGGATTGTGAATGAAGCGTAAAATGACTTAAAATAAGACGAAAATAGGCCTCAAAATATGTTCAATAAAATTGTTCAAAAGGGTAAAAATATCTTTCCCAAACTAAACATACTATTTTGTACAAACAAATATAAAAACTAACTAGCTCCTTGTTGTGTATATACCAGTGTCTGCCAAATGGGTCAGGCCTCCGGGGAAGCAGATGTTGATTTTATTTCTCTTATTTTAAAATTCCAAACAATTGCCAAAACAATTCCACTGCTTCAAAAATCAAGAAGCATGTTTGTTATCATTTTTGAGCATTCAGTAGAAAAAGTTGCTTCACAGGGGTATTAAGAGATTAGGTGAAAATGGCATTAAAAACAGGCCGGGTTTATTTATGTGTATACAAAGGTTTCCTATAAATACAGCATGGTGAATGAAGTGTTGCCATGATGCACTTTTGATATATGGCTTCTGTGGAATAAGTTTGAGGTAAACAATATGGACAGTAAATGTAGTTCAAAGGTTGGGAAGTGTTTTGTTTTCAAAGTGTCACGAAAACTTTTTTGTTTGCTCGCCGCCGAACTTTAATTTTTCATCAAATCTCCTTGCAAAAAAAAAAAAAAAAAAGAAGTCAGCATTATGAAATAAACAGTTTGTCCCTCTGGTGACATGAAGAGGCTGCGCATGGACAGCCAAGTCAGCGCTTTCCACTGGATAAATCCTCGGTAACCTATTGAAATGGTTCAACCACAGCCAAAAAATCAGCCGCGACAGCCAATGGAAAGCGGCGCGTTGTTGAGCCAGCACAGCAGCTTAGCAGTCTTAACACAGAATCCACCACTTATCATCATCGGCATCCAGCGCCACAACACTCCACCATGAAGAGGCTCGAGCTAAGCCGGTTAAAATAACACCAGACAATACATCAACAACAGCTTCCTCTCCCCTTTTGATGCCTGCTTAATTTGAATGCTACAATGGGCTGAATCCTTGTTCTGGTGCTCGACCAGAGGACCACAGAGCTCTGTCCATCTCGCCTTCACATCAGAGGCTGCTGGAGGAGCGCGCCGGGGCCCCTTGATACTGTGTGGGGTTGGCTGATAAAGGCCTTATATTTCAGGCTCTTCCAGTGCGGGCCGGATTGCGCTTACCCCCTCGCCCCCCTCATCCCCTGCTTTCCTCCCCACCCCAGCGGGGACGGCGCGGACGCGATTGCCGCTCAAAGCGCTGGAGAGAACCGCAGCTCGCCGAGTGACGGAGGAAGTAGGTAGCAGAGGCCAGGCACTCGGGATGCGCAATGAGGGACGCTACCCTGAGACCTCACCGTGCATATGACACCTTTAAGCTTTAAATTGAACAGTTTAAAAGTTCGCTCCCTCCACTCCGCCCCCTTCCCTTTTTGTTTTGGGAGGCTATAAATGTGGCCCTGGCGGTATTTAACTTCTCTTCTGAGCGTTGACACATGACTGAGGTCCCATTAGCCCTGTTTTCTATTGCGGCGGCCCGTACCCATTGACTGGTATGGGCTCTGTGAACCGTTTTTACCTTGGGCTCATCCAGGACTTGACATGGCCTTTGAACCTGAGGAGCACAGCTGTCAAATGTCTGGCCTGTCAGTCCCTTCGGAAACACACAGATCCCTCTCGCAGCCGACGCACACGCCAAGTCGTCCACTACGTTTAAGTCGAGATACATCAAAAAGTAAAGTTAAAGCCACACGTTTTTGCACTTTTTTCTTTGCAGGGTTGGTGTATTTATAACTTTGACGATGTTATGCTAAATCCTGCAGAGTAAAATAAGCAACAACGCATTTGAATTATGCTTAATATTTCAGACTCGCGTTGTTGTAGCCGGGTCTCATGAATACCCGCCGTCATCTTTATAAACATGTACACGATGTGGGAGGGGAAGATGCTGATCACATTATGAAAAGTGGGAGTGAAAGAAGCTAAAATTAGCCACCGCAAATACAAGTTTCTATTGAAAAAATGCCACGATTCTCCTTGCGTGTCTTGATATGAGATCTAAATTTGCATCAATGTCTCCCGTTTGCATCCGGTCCAGGTTGGTAACAGGCAGCATTGTAGGACTGTGTGGATCGCACAGAGCAGGGACGCTGGGATTGACTGTGGCAGCAGCACCACCAACTGGCCAAAAGATGCCTATTCACCCCCACAAACACCTGACTCCTCACTCTTCTGATGTGCACTGAAAGATAAGTCACATGCATCCAGTTGCAACCTCTACATTTAAGCAGTCTTGATTTATTCTTAGTGCGATTTGAAAAACAAGCAAGGCGTTTTTTTTTGCCTCTTCCTCCCCTCCGTCTTCCAGCTCAAAAACCCCTTCGGAGAGGTTGACTTCGTGGTATCCATCATCATGCATCTTTAATGACGTCAGGCCAGGAGCATGGGGTAAAATCACAGTAGTGGCCCCGGGCTAAAACCAGTTAAAATGAGGTTCCTCTTTCCCCTTCCCACGCAGAGAAAGCGAGAGCGAATACGGCGGCGGGCGGGACGGCGGAGGGAGGGCACAACGCACCCATCGATCGCTGATGCCGGCCACTCTTGATGGATACATTTGTGCCGCGAAAACTCCGACTTGAGGACGTGGAGGGCCTGAGCCATAAGCTGCGGAGACCCGAGTGTGACAAACGATGGATGCTTAGATTTATGGGTGCTCCTGCAAGACCGAGGAGAGGACAATCTTCTCTCACCCAATTTGGTTTAACTGTAAAAGGCCTTTGGAGACTCTAAGCCTTCAAAAAAGAAAAAAAAAAAGTCCAGAAACTTCTCTCGATTCAAAACACATGTCAGAAATTGGAGCAGGCGGGTAACAGTGTGTTTTTTGTATTAGGTTCAGCTCTGTCACACAAATCCCCACGTTTCCCCCAGATCTATAATCTATTAGTTATGGTACATCCACACTTAAGTATTTTTACATCATTGCGATAAGGCTCTGGTTCAGCTCAATTACACACGCTAACCCGCACACAAATAAGTCAAATATAGCTCAGGGCCAGCATGCATTTTCTGTCACTGAGCGGCAAACAAAAGCAACAAGCAATAAAAGCCATCTCCCACATTTCACAGCGTACAGTATTTCTCGGTCATTTCCTGTACAACTCTGTGATAGTCTGAGTGTGGCTTGGAAACATCTTTCAGTTGCCGAGCCCCCAGCCTTGACCTCAGGGGTCAAAGTCAGTCAGCCTCTTCCTGTCTGTGGCTTTTCCCAGGATCCCCTGCCTGTCGGCATGTCAGCACCTCTCCTGTCTCCTCACCAACTCAGGATGTTGCTTTTGCCTTCCAAGAGTTTCCTGAAACCGGAGGAAAATACTAAAAAAAAAAAAAAAAAAAATCGGTTTCCATGCAGGGGTCAGTTAGTGTGAAAAGAAAATGAAAAAAAGACATTAAATATCCCATTTCTGTGTATTTGACTCAATTTTACCAAGCGCCCGGCCTTTGACATGTTTCTATTTGTGGATGAAACGGATGCGAACTCGCGGAGGCCTTCGGGGAAGTCAAAGGACGCAACCGCTTCGAAGCGCGATCACCGGACTCCAGCGTTTCTGATACATTTTTTACACTTTCGCGCATTTTAATGAATCACACAATTTCTACCCTATGCATGAGGCTCTCCGTATTTTTAGCTAGCCCTCCGCAGCGGCCAGATAATTAAAGTTAGCACGAAAAGCGGGTCAGCGTTGGTCTGATTAGAGGGCACGATGGACAATTAAGGGTGACGTTGCTAAAAAAGCCGAGCGGGTCCCGAGCAGAGGTGACTGGAAATTGGGCCGCGGTTGCTTTTCTCCGCTTCCTCCTCTCCTCCGCAGGTACTGAACGCAGGAATGAGGGCTAAATGACAAGGTTGCACCCCTGGCTACAGACGTCCTGATTACTTTTTTGTCTCAAGCCTCACAGCAGCCCCGCAAATAAAGCGCCACTTCTGAAGCTATACGCTCAATTAAGTGCCGGTGTTTTCTGCCGCGCACAAGTTGGCTGTGTACCGCACCTTTGTCTCAACTTGGATATGAAGCCTGCCACGGATGCTTAAAAATTCTCCCCTCTCCAAGTGCACGCGTAACTCCTATTCCCAGGTCGGGCAGCCCAAAGAGTATGTGTGTATAAATGGAAGGCCTGTCATTTCACATTCATTAAAAGTGAAGTTCCAAAATTAATAATGTAAAAATATGGGTTTTAATTAGTCTTCTATTCTGCCCAATGTACTTAAATTGGATCATCTGGTCCCCGATGCCCTTTCACTTAATAAAGAATTAGCCTGTGATGTTCTCAGCTTGACAGGTAGGATAAAGTGGAGAAAATCACGGCTGTTATATAAAGGATATATCCGTTTGTATGTAATTTGCAGCTTAGTCAGTTTGACAGGGGGGAGGTTCCCAGCAATGGATCCCGAGCAGCTTTTTTCATTTAATGCATTTCTATCATGTTATGGCGTGACCGCACTATTGCCTTGTGCTGCTCACTTCTGTCATATAATTAGTGACATTAATCCAATTTGATTGGATGTCTTGCTCACGTCGGAATGATGACTACTTTGAAATGCACTTAGATTGCATTACCTTTTATGAGCCGAGAAGAAGTTTATTAAAATCACTTATAATGTAGCTGTTGGTTGGTTTGATGCGTGCAAAATGGCGAGACAGCAAATAATGCCCTTTTCATTCAATTAGGCCCCTGACTATTAATTCTTCAATAACACCTAATTTTTCAATCTATAATAAAACATATGCAAATGTATTGTGTCTACAAAATCTTTTTGATCTAAAATCTAATAGGGCTTAGAAGAGGAGTGCCAGAAAAATGTAATTAAAAATAACAAAAGTAAAGTTTATAAGTTTTACAGTATTTGTGATGAGTGAGGAGTGCACTCAGCTTTGAAGGAGATAAAACAGCATTGACTCATGAGTGTCCAAATTGCCGGGCTTGTTGTGCAGGAGGTTAAATGGGGGTTTAAAGAAGGCTTTAGTTGAAAGCATATGGCATCTATGAGTGATCCTTACATTCAGTGGCCTTACGCTGGTGTTTGTGCGCGCCTGAGTGGGTGTTGTCGCGCTATTCTCAGGCAACGAGCCCAGACAGCTCTCCCTCTCTCTCTCTCACTCCCTCGCGCGGGACAGGCACAGCTGTCAGATCAAAATCAATCGCATTTTAAAGGACGTGCGAGCTAAATATTTCATTCTTGCCTTGGGAACCAATTAAGTGCTACATATGAAGTCAGAAGGACTGGTTGAGCCGGAGCCGTACTGGTGCGTACCAGCTGCTCCATTGCTTACCGCACCCCCCAGCCCCTTTTACACCATGCAAATGTGTCAGTGTGAACGCTCCAGTTCAATTACCTAGTGATGTTTTAAAAATGCACCAAAGCCAGACTGGCAGTGCTGCATTGGAGGGGATCCACCCCAGGTATGTTGTTTATTTAGCTGTTGTGTGTTGTGCTGGCTGTTACCCATTTGCCCTGATTGCAGATGTAAAGGATCGGAGGAGTGCCATGTGTCAGTGAGCACCTCACGCCGGATGGCAGCGACAACTGGCATCTATTTCTCCAACTGTCCTGACCCCAGCCTCAGCTCCCGCTGCACCGTGAGTGACTCCCAGATAAAAAAGAATTCTCATCTTTCGGAATGTTTCCTCTGGGTGTCCTCACATATATATTTTTTGCTCATGGTAAATTTGGTGCCTTTTTTATTTGCGCTCCTGTCCACTTGTCTATTTCCTCCTCTCTTTAATCAGATTCCCTGGGCATGATAAATCATGCTCTATGTATTCCTTTTGGGTTTGAACAACCGTGGCGTCCTTCTGGAGCATCTGCTTTGTCGATTTAAAGGACAAGTAAAAGTAGACTAAAAGTATGTGCTAAGACTGAGAGAAAGCAGGGGGTGAGAGAGATTAGAGACAGGAGCGGAGCCGAGAAGTCACACTAGGAAGGTTAAAGTGTGTATGTTGAGGAAAAGGGGGAGGGGGGCAGGAGCAACAGTGGCGTACAGTAATCGCCTGGAAGAGGAACCCGTGAGTCTAAGTGGAAAAGAAGATATCTGCAAGAGCAAAGAGCAGAAGTGATAGAAAAACAAAAGCGAGGGAGAGAATGGGAGAAAGTGAGAGACAGCGCGAAAAGGAAGCGGTGCGAAAGAGAGTGAGGGAGCGGAGGAGTGCGGAGCGGCTGGGACTATGATTGATAATGGTGCTGACAGAAGCCCTCTGGCCATGCTCTCTGTGGCAGTTTGGGGAGACAGGGCCTCCCCGCGTGAGACCGGCTGCCCCTCGCCACTGTCCCAGCACACACTCCACATCTGGTGGGATCGCCCACGCTGGGTCAGGGGTCGCCCGCACCACAGGGGCTACTTTTCGGACTCACTTCCCCAGAATGCTCGGAGAAAAAATAGGAGGCCTGCTGGGTGTGCTGCAATAATCAGCATTTTCACAGTACAAACATGAGCCTAATCAGTCCTTGGTGATACGGTGTTATATGCTGACCTTAGATTGGGGTAATCTCTAAAAATGTTTTTTAATATGGCCTTAATGAAATTCAAATGGTATCCACAGACAGTAGTCAGGTGTGGAGGAACTACCTGTATATACACACACATTGGGTCAAGCCAGGAACAAAGTTGGCAAATGGACACAGATAAGTGTTAGAGGTGAGTAGAGTAACAACTGTTCTCAAAAAGTAGAATTAAAAATGAGTCATCCCGATGATATATGTGCATAATAAAGACCTATTTATAATAACTATAATAGGTTCTCATGTTTTTGTGATTTCTGTAATTACTTTTACGCAAGTAAAAGTTGTAATTCAATGAAAAAAAGTTTACCAAAAAGTTGACATTTTTAAGTGAACTGAGTGAGAATTCCAACTTCTAAGGATTGAACTGAGACTCATATGGGTGTTACAATATGGGTGCACAATGACAGTTATGGTATGTTAACATCTTTGGTAGGTTGCGTTCAAGTGACTAAAGGTGGCCACACGCTACAGGATTTTAAATCTTTTGAGATTTAAAATCTGTGCCCAGACCACGCACACTTAAGGACAGACATGAGGGCACACATACACACACATGAGGAGTACCACGACAGATCATGCCATGAGAGAAAGTTTTTATTGAGTCACGCCTCCTCAGACTCAGAAAGACTAAAAATCTGGCTAAAAATCCTCTAGTGTGTGGCCAGCTTAAAGAGCTAAAAAATAAGGTGGATGGCAGCTAAACATTCTATGCTGGTAACTATGGTAATGCCGATTTCTAGTCTTAGTTTATTGCTAATGTATTGTCATTCCTGGGCCTATCCACATAAAACAAACACTGTCATAAAGTTCAGTGTCTTCTCTGTCACCACAATTGAACTAAGGTCTAAGTATTTTCTCATAAAGGTGTCCAAAAGTAGTGACAATATATATATTTTTTTAAGTGCATGATATTGGCTTGTAGAAAGGACCTTCAGCCATAAGAATAATATGGCAGCTTTGTGAATCCAATCAAATACTGATCAAGTATAACATTTGTCCATTTTCTCCCATATGTATTGGCAGCTGCTCCAACTGAAATAGAAGTCTGTAACGTCCCCATTTCCAATAAGGTGCATATTTTAGACATTCCTCTCTACATACCAGTAATCTTACAAACAATGAAGAGGGAGTGTGTGAATTTTAAATGGTAAGCTGTGGTCCAAAATGATTTCTTACTTTGATTCTAACATCCCAATTCTTCACAGGGAAGTCTTTCTGAGCACGTTTTACAATTTTCAAAGGAGCAATACTGTCACGGTAATGTAAACAAATGAAAAACACCCTCACACCGCCTTTCTTGCAACAAGCGAAACAGTGTTTTTCATTTGTTTTATGCTTGGCCAGCTTAGTGCTCACCTACTGCAACGCACCTGTCCCAGAAAAGATGTTTGAAGAACACTTTTCTTACGGCAATGTAAACAACAATAAGGCTTTATAATTAGATGTACAACAAACAAAGGTCTTTTTTTCATGAGAGTCTGCTTTTACAACATTGTGAAGGACAAAACAAATGTTATTCCTAACTACAAACAATCCGGCACAGGGCCTTTAACTTATGATTTGCACCAAGTGTTTTTAGAGTAACACTGAACTCTACTGTGGTAGAATGGACAATGAACCTGAGTATGATCTTTGAAAAAAAAAAAAAAAAAAAAAAAAAAAAAAAAAAAAAAAAAAAAAAAAAAAAAAAAAAAAAAAAAAAAAAAAAAAAAAAAAAAAAAAAAAAAAAAAAAAAAAAAAGAAAAAAAAAAAAAAAAAAAAAAAAAAAAAAAAAAAAAAAAA